>JAODAL010064175.1:0-18865 GCA_025379985.1 Phyllomedusa bahiana
TTTTTGATTTTTTTCCTAATGGTAATAATAATTCATTGGCACATTTAATTTTAATATTTTTATTTTCCATTTTAAATCATGACACATTTAAGTAATAGTTTCTCTTATATTTCCCATTTTAAACAATTCAGGGCACTTTAATTAATTATATTATTAAATTAATTAATTAAGTATATCATGATTTCTTGATGTAAAGTCATTCTCTTGTGATATTACGTCATTTTATTATGATAGGAAGCGCTGGATTTTGAAAACCTGGTTTCACGAAAATGCGTCAGGATCTCATCTTATAAAGAAGTCTTCATTTAGTAAGTATGTCATGATATCTTGATGTAAAGTCATTTCTCTTGGGATATGAAGTTGTAAAGGACCGTAATTGTCTTTGTATGTTTTCTAAGTTTGTTTTGGTAAAGCAATAGGTGAAAGATACATCTTTCTGATGCGCTTGGACACATCATCAAGTGATGAAACCTGGGTCACTGGGTGTTTCGGTCTTTCAACATCTAGACACCCTCACCCAGGCGACCCAACCAGAGTTGATCAGACTCCGGCCTGTGTCCCAGCAGCATTCATCCACGGATCAGCCCTCTTAATCCAAAGCCATCTTGTGGCTCTTTCTGCGGCTTCAGTTGCAGACCTAATGGCTTTCCTCTTTGCCTCGCTAGTGAGGCCTAGCATGGTGAGCACTTTGCAGAGGGACCGCCCTGCAAATCCTCGGCATCCTACCTCCAGGGGTTCACAGTAGGTCTTCCAACCTCGGCTCCTGCACTCCTCCACTAGCTCTTGGTACTTGGCACGCTTCCTCTCATTTGCCTCCTCCATGCGTTCTTCCCAGGGAACTGTGAGTTCCAGAATGATTAACTGCTTGGTGGAATCAGAAACATGATCATATCTGGTCGGAGCCGTGTCGATGTTATCCTTGATGGGATCTTCAGCTGTTTGCCCAGATCCACTTCCAGCTGCCAGTCCGTGGCAGTGGTGAGGAGACCTAACCTGCCCCCTGCTGGGATGGTGGGCTTCTCTCCAGCTCTGTGAAACCTGATGGTCTTAGGCTTGCTGTGGCCCTTTGGGTGGTGTTAATGGCCCTGGCTATGCTCTCAGCAACCGCCTTTAGCACCTGGTCGTGGCGCCAGCGATAACGCCCCTCTCCAAGGGCTTTTGGGCACTGCTGAGGAGGTGTTCCAGGGACCCCCGTCCTGGACACTGGGTGCAGGATGGTGTCTCTGCTTTGCCCCAGACATGGAGGTTGGATGGAGTTGGTAGGACGTCATAAACAGCTTGGACTAGGAACCTGATGTTGAGGGAGTCTGCTCTCCAAATGTTGGGGCCCGGTGATCTTCCGTTGACGAACATTCTCCCATTTAGTCCATGCTCCTTGTTGCCCAATTCCCGCCATCCTGCGTGGCTCGTTCTTCCTCCACACCTGCCCTCACTTCCTCCTGAATGAGGCGCTGCCGCTGTTTACCTTGGGCTTTGTCCACCCTGGTTTGATGGAAATTTCCAATTCCTGCGCGCCCTGAGGCTATGGACCCGACAAGTACCTTCTGCCTCAGTCGCGACTCGGCCACTCCAGAGCCTCATCGGCCCTCCATTTCCGACCTGTCTTCACCTGCATGCCAGCCGATGCCACTTTTCCATCCCTGGATTCCCTGTACTGCAGGGCTTCCCGAGTCCTGGTTACCATGAACTCTTCAGTGAGTCCACTGAACGGAAGCTGCAGGATGTTACTAAATGCCGTACAGGGCAGCGCTGCTCAGGCTTCGGGTAGGCCAAGCCATCTTCGCAAGTAACTGCTGATCTTTCTCTCCATGGCCTCTACAGTCGTCATGGGTACTGCGTACACTAGCAGCGGCCACAGGATGCGGGGCAGGATGGAATGTTGATAAATCCAAGCCTTGAATCTCCCTGGCAGGCCAGATCTGTCAACACATCTCAACCAGCCCCCCAGCTCCTTGCTGGTTCTCTGAATGGATGCAGTGTCCTTGAGGGTGCTATCAAAGAGCTTCCCTAGGCTCTTGACTGGCTGTTCTGTAATAGACGGGATGGTGATTCCATCCAGCGAGAAGCGGTACCTATCTGTCACCTTCCCTTCTTGAGAACCATATATATAAATATGTCCAATTAATTTTTCAAATTTATTGACAAATATACATAACGGCTGGATAGCTCAAAGGTAAGACACCCGACTTTCACGTAGGGGACCGGGTTCGAATCCGGGCTGGGGCAAATACCAAAATCCAGTGCCAAAATTAAATAAATAGTGAAATAATTGTAAAATGACACGTAATTAATTAATATTGATTTTATTTCTAATGGTAGATAATAATTCATGGCACATTTAATTAACAATATTTTTATTTCCCATTTTAAATCATGACACATTTAAGTAATAGTTTCTCTTTATATTTCCCATTTTAAACAATTCATGGCACATTTTAATTAATTTAATTAATTAAGTATATCATGATTTCTTGATGTAAAGTCATTCTCTTGTGATTTTTACGTCATTTTATTATGATAGGAAGTGCTGGTTTGATGAAATTGTCAGGATTCCATGTTATAAAGAAGTATTCATTTTGAGTAAGTATGTCATGATTTCTTGATGTAAAGTCATTCTCTTGTGATATTAAGCTGTTCTATTATGATAGGAAGTGCTGGATTCATGAAATTAAGTCAGGATTTCATATTATACAGAGTCTTCATTTTCAGGAAGTATAGATTAGATTAGATTAGATTGACTTATTATTCTCACAATGGGGAAATTCTTATGATTTCTTGATGTAAAGTCTTATGGAGGTCTAAGAGTGCCAAAATTAAATAAATAAATACAGCAATAATTAATTATTAACACTAGAATTCCTGGAAAAATGAGGCTCTCCTCACGAGGAGCCCCCCCCCTTACTCCCCACACAAGCTGCCCGTCCCCCTCTCCAGCACCATTAACACCTTTTGTTTTGCAAATGAATCACAGTCACTCAGTCAAAATCACCCCCCAGCCTGAAGTCACTTCTTCAGCTCAGGTCTGCACTGAAGAGTTTAGCTAGCGGTGTGTTGTAAGGAATCATATAGATGCTTTGATACAGCATAATTTGAAATATAGTGGAACCCCCAAATCTACTACGGTAGCCCTGGTGTCAATTACACAAATATGTCATATAGCAAATACATATAATTGATGTATGTTCTTTACAAAACTATATGTGTAAATTTATGATGAAATAAATGTTAGGTTTTGCAGTTAATAAAGGTTAACTTTTACAACTGAATAAGGTTACACAGATTGTTGCAGACGTCAACTGTATCTATTTATTATATCAAATATAACCGCTTGAATGTGATACATACGCGATACATACGCGAAAGTCTTCTATTATTGTGCCGTAATATATTTGGACCTCAGTCTGTTTTGAGTAATTAGCCCTTTTGTGTGCTCCAAACATGTAACGTGTGAACTGTTTTCCGTGTGAAGTTCACTGTGGCATCTCATAATCCCATACATGATTGCACATATATGTCCGGAGTAATTTATAGTCTTTGTGGTGTGCGCAATCTTTTTCGCACTTAGCGATGTCAGTGTTTGTACATGTAACGTACAAGTTTCCCTGCAAGGTGCACTGTGCCATTTTTAACAGGCTGAATGTGTGTTTTAGCACATACCTTTATTGTATTTTGTAAGATACTTGGACTTCATACGGTACTTTACACAATCTAAGTTGCAAGTTCCATTTTTTTCTTCATTACTTATAAAAATGCTTTGTCCGTCGGCACATTTATAATGCATATATGCATTATAAATGCATAATGTCATTCCAGGGTAATTTTAACGGCATACATTAATTAATTTGTCTTTTAGCCCTGATCGAACTTTAACCCTCTCAAGGCAGGCGTTGCTGATTTGCAACAGTTAAAAACAAACTACCTTATTACCCCACATACATATTTTATGCGTTTTTTTTTTACTCATGATAATTTTCCCCAAATATCAGATTTTTCCTGTTACTAAAACTTAATTTGAGCCTGAAAGGGTTAAAACTGGAAGATTAACACCGATTGTTACAGACAGTAAGCAAATGCATTTATTTACTCTTTCGAATACTTTGGGGAAACTGAAATCTCAATGGCTGAATCAAGAGAAACGGGGATTCAATTGTATTTCAAAATTACGATTATAATATACATGTATTTTACGATTCCTCAGACCACACTGTTAGAAAGACGTTTCTGAGCAGATCCGAGGTTGAAACCGTGAAACTCGCTTTCATTTACAAAACAATAGGTGTTGATTGGCGATGATGAGGGTTTGGGCAGTTTGGTGGGGAGTGAGGGGGGGCTCCACCAGAGGCCCGTCCGAGATTTTTCGGGGGGCTTTAGGGATTCTAGTGTTAAATGTGCCATTAATTGTTTAAAATGGGAAATATGAAGAGAAATGATTACTTAAATGTAGAGATGCTCCGATCAGCATTTTTGGGGCCGATCACCGATTACCGATTACCAAGATCATGATCTGCCGATTGCCGATCATCTGCCGATCACAGAATGGCAGGGGAATGGGAATCTTTTATCTATAATCTAGCAGAGTTTGCACCATTTGTAGAAATGAAACTAACTCTAAATTAACTATATTGGGGAAAAAAACTGTAGAAATAGGCTACAGTCAAGATCTTGAAGAACCACCAAGTGTTTATTTTAGAAAATGAGAACTTAAGGCTACTGTAGGCCATCTTTCCCAAATAAGGCAGAGTAACTTAAAATTATTCCAAACAAAGAGGAGTCAGGCAGACCAACACACATCAGATCAGCTTAATGGGATGTAGCCTCTTAATACACTGATTACATTTTATATTGGCAGCAAAATGTAAAACTTGTTACACCAAAACTGGCTACTCCCACAAAGGACAAAACTATGGCAAGTGTTTTTTTCTGTTTTATTATGAACGTCTGATGTAGTTGAGGAACCAACTACATCAGATCCAAAAAATAAAATAATGTAAGCTACTGTAAGCCAATGTCAGCTTCGGCTGGTTTAGTTTCTCATACTCGGCATATTCAGTTGTATGGCGTGTTCTAAGATGCCTAATCATGTTAGTGGTGTTAAAATGCCGTTGCTTGCTTCCACCTCGAGGGATTTCATCACGACATACATTGCAAACGGCTAACTTTACGTCTTTATCGGACACTTTTGAAAACTTCCAGACGGGAGAACTCATGTTGCCACTGGTAAGCTCCGCTCTGCTGTTGTTTACCTGTGCGCCCTGCATGCACGTGTGGAAAAGGTCGCGGCGAGTAATTTACGTCAAGTGATCGGCTTTTTTGATCGGCGCTTTTGGGGTTCGCCGATCAAGCTATTTTTAGCCAATATCGGCCGATCATGATCGGTGGCCGATCAATCGGAGCATCACTACTTAAATGTGTCATGAATAATTTAAAATGGGAAATAAAAATATCGTTAATTAAATGTGCCATGAATTATTATCTACCATTAGAAATAAAATCATTATTAATTAATTACATGTGTCATTTACAATTATTTCACTATTTATTTAATTTTGGCACTTTCACCACATCACGAATTAATTTTATCTGTCAGTCTGACCCATCAAAGTCAGTAGGCGGGACAAACGATGATCTATCTGGATCTTGTGCAGCCGATTGTTTTGGTCTGAAGCTGTGTCATTTCAACATGGCGCTACCAATCATGGACTGGCCCAATACTGCGCATGTATTCACATTTTGCGGCAGACCGTGATTCAGGGCATGCATGTCGTGTATCATCATTCATTGGTCACGTATTGTGTGTGATGGGTCATTGATGTTTATATTTGTAGTTCAGCCGTCACTTTATTGTGGTATTTAAACCATATTGCTTTGCCGATTGTAATATTTGCATCTGTGTGCGCGTTGCTTTTAGTGCCTGACAGTAATCTTACATAAGGTTTTTCCCAATGGTATTGCTGGATAGATGCCTTTTCTTTTGAAAACGTAATAAAATTGGGTGTATATCAATATTGTGTACCCATATTGCTTATCAAGTGGCTTGTGATATATGTACAGCATTTTCTATAAAAAAAGTCACTCCAAAATTAATAGTTAAGAACTTTATTTGCATAACATAAACAATGTTTATGTTGTGCGGTTTGGCCCAAGATAAAACAATCGGTCGTCTGTCAGAAACAAATATAATTTGCTTCATTTAGCACCACAAGACACAACTGCCATAACTGACACGAGTGTGTGGTAATTACACTGATACAATTAAAAAAAAAGAAGATGACTAAGGAGAAAAAAAAGCAGGCTTAGTTTAAGTAACTTCACAGCACATGGAACTGGGAGTAGTACATAATGGTAACATTAATGTCACCTTTGACTGTAAAATTGATGGCCATACCCTGTATTTTACGTCGCTCCTTCTGAGCACATTAGGCATTAAAGGCCTATGCGAAATAAAATCTTTTGAAGTCGAAGGACTCCATCATTATCCGGTTAAATCTTCTCTTTCCTCTCGCTATCATCAAAAATCAACAGACGATGAAATGTGACGCGATGCCATAAAAATAGCACGCCTTCTTCCAGAAGTCGCAAACGTGCGCATGCGTAGTAGCGGAAGTTACATTTTCGGTAGGTGAAACACTTTCGGTAGTGACACCCCTACCTATATCGCTCAATTAAGGCCGTTGCGAAATTCTTCTTCTTCTTGATTATTATAGGTAGCAAGTTAAAACAAAATACTGTCATCTGTTGTCTCGGAGTATGTCGACGGGTCTGTACCGATCCATTATCTGGGATCTATTTGTTTTGACTTGCTGTACAGGGTAACCAATCAGATGTTACTCTCGGTTGACGACCCGCAGTGACAGATAAATTTAATTCCTGATGCGGTGAAAATGCCAAAATTAAATAAATAGTGAAATAATTGTAAATGAACATGTAATTAATTAATTAATGATTTTATTTTCTAATGGTAGATAATTTCATGGCACTTTAATTAACAATTTTTTTTATTTCCCCATTTAAATCATGACACTTTTAAGTAATGGGTTTCTTTTTTTATTTCCCATTTTAAACAATTCATGGCACATTTAATTAATAAAATTATTGGTGTATGTTTGTGCCATTAGTGTTATGGATGTGAAACAGGACACCTCAGTCATCTGCCCCAAGTGCTCCACTTCAGCCCGCCCCGGTTTCCGGCCACGCCCCCTCGACCTCTGACCCGGCCCTGTGTTCGGTCGGCGAGGATAAAAGCCTGCTGGTCACATCCAGCTCGAGCTCTTGCTAAAGCTTTGTTTTTGCTATCTGCTGTGTTGGTTTGCTTTTTTCTGATTGACTATTGTGTATGATCGTTTTGCTTTTGGTTTCATGACTTTCTGCTTTGCCCTATTTGTACCTTGCCTTCGGTTTGTTTCCCTTCTGGTTTGAACTCTTGCTTAGCTCCTGACAAATCTCTTTGCTCGCCCTTTGGATACCGTTGTTTTTGGGCCCTGTGTGTTTTCTGTACATGTTGTTAGGTGCGTAGGAGTGACCGCCTTTTTGTTTTGCGAATGTGGTTTGTTTTACTGTTGTTTTGGTTAGGGAGATCACTTAGTCTTTGTCATTTTGTTTCCTCTTTTTTCATTACCTTTAGTGTTAGCTTAGTTTGGGGACGTGTTCGTTAGCCGTTTTGGTTGTTGTTTTGGCCTGGGTCACTCCCAAAGATTGTTGCACCTCGTGTTTGTAACCGTGTCTGTGAATAAATATAAAAAAATACAAAAAAAAAGTTTCCCCTTTTTTTCCTGTGTTTCCTTTTCCTTTTTCCCTGCTTTCCCGTTTTCCCCCTCTCCCTCTACCTTTTGGCGACCCTTCAACCTAGATGGGGATGTTAACAGTGTATTTATTTATTTAATTTTGGAAACTCTTAGCCCTCCATAAAGTCTTTCTCTTCTGACATTGTCATCCAATTAGGATAGGAAACCCGGGCTTAAATGAAATTAAGTCAGGATTTCGTATTATAAAGAAGTCTTCATTTTGAGTAAGTATATCATGATTTCTTGATGTAAAATCTTTCTCTTGTGATTTAAAGTTGCTCTATTATGATGGGAAAAACCCTGTTTTCTTGGAATTAACTCAAAATTTTTCAAGTTATAAAGAAGTCTTTCGTAATGTAATGGGAAGACTAGTAATTTGAAAGGGGACTTTTATTTTGAAAGGGTTTGTTTGACCTGTGACCGAGTTTCTTGTTTATGGTGTGGGAGCCATTTTAGTTTCCTACAAAGGAGAAAAAATGGAAGAGTTCTCGCAATACAGGGAAATTTCAACCAATTATTCTGTGTTTTTGCGGCCATTGTCAGTAAATAAATTTGTTCGCAGTCTGAAACTGAAAAAGTAATATGTTAGGGCGTTAAGGAATATTTGCATATTAAGTTAATACCCGGGTTTGCATTACCCGTGAAGATAAAGATCGTTAGTATCCTTTGGATGATTTTAGATACTTTTATACTTACCTGTGTTATTTGGATCTATTTCATTTTTACCTTTTCGTCATTAAAATTGTCCAAATTTAAAGCGGAGCCTGTTAGTTTGAGATGATTATGGAGAAATGAGTTAAGCTTGCTGTTTCATAATATATGAGAACAGTACATCTCATAAATAAGTCTTCATTTTTAGTAAGTATGTCATGATTTCTTGATGTAAAAGTCATTCTCATGTGATATTACATCAAATTATGATAGGAAGAGCTGGTTTGATGAAATTAAATAAATAGTGATTAATTGTAAATGAACTTCATTAATTAATATTGATTTTATTTCTAATGTAGATAATCAATTCCATGGACATTTAATTAACATTATTTTTATTTCCATTTTAATCATGACACATTTATGTAATAGTTTACTCTTTATATTTCCCATTTTAAACAATTCATGGCACATTTAATTAATTAATCAATTAAGTATATTATGATTTCTTGATGTAAAGTCATTCTCTTGTGATATTATGTCATTTTATTATGATAGGAAGCGCTGGATTTTTGAAAACCTGGTTTCACGAAAATGCGTCAGGATCTCATCTCATAAAGAAGTCTTCATTTTGAGTAAGTATGTCATGATTTCTTGATGTAATGTCTTTCTCTTGTAATGTTATGCCATTTTATTATGATATAGTGAAACCTGGCGTTTCACTTTTAAGTCGAATTTCATGTTAGAAAGAAGTCTTCATTTTGAGTAAGTATGTCATGATATCTTGATGTAAAGTCATCTCTTGGGATATGAAGTTGTGAAGGACCGTAATTGTCCTGTTATGTTTTGCTAAACTTTGTTTTGGTAAAGCAATATATAATATGTCCAATTTATTTTCTAATTTATTCACAAATCATATATAGCGGCTGGATTAGCTCCACAGGTAAGACACCCGACTTTTCACGTAGGGGACCAGGGTTTGTATCCGGGCTGGGGCAAATACCAACATCCAGTGTGGGTCCTTAGGCAAGACCCTTGGCACTATTGCCTACCTCATACAATGATGAGAGCAACCGAAATGTACGAGATGCAACTACTGGAACAAGACGGAAATGTACGAGATGCGAGAACCTGGATATGTTGGAACGCTTCTACTCCAGTAACCCCCAGATAGAGAGGTTATATGCGGGAGAAGGGCTACACACTGGAAAAAAAGGGGAAACCCGGGGGTCTTTGGATTTACTATATACATTTAATTCATTTCTACACAATAATTCATGCCCCCTCCGTGAACATAAATTAATCAGGTTTATTTTACATGTGTAGAAGAAAATAATTGCTGGTGCTAGATTACGTTTACTGAAAATGGTTTAATTGAAAAACTGAACGCGATGTAATTGAGTTTGTTCTCCACCGGAAGTTGAACGTTTGTAAAAAGGGGCCAGAAAGGCCCTACTACTTGGTTAACAAAAGGGGCGATGATGCAGCTGGAGGGCCTAGACCTGTTTGCGCCATTCAAAAACAAGAAGAAGAAATATTGCGTCATCTTGGAGCTAGAAGCCCAAAACCTCGGGACTTTTACGAGAAAATTCTTTGAGGCTTTTTTTATAAAACAAGTTAAGAAAACCAATCTAATCTCTTGTTTGCTAGGTCGGTGTTGTTCAGCATTAAGCTGTTCTGCACATTTATTTTACATTTTCAACATTTTATTCATGCGCTGTGTCGAGCTAGCTAGTGAGAACCCTGTTGGAAACCTTTAAAAAAAAGATTTTTGTATTTTTCATTAATTTTAAAGTTTTAATTAAGTTTTCTTTGTGAATAATATGTTGGGAGACGAGGTGCTGGCTTTTCACACGAGCTGGTTGGGGAGGTGACAAGATAGAGAAACGAGGAAATACTTAGATGGCCGCCCCGCGTGCGTATTGCTTCTCGTGAATGGTAGAGTGTAATGAGCCAATTGGGGATGGATAGCTTACCTTTAGATGATCTAGCTAAGTTTTCAAACGTTCATATTAGGGCTGCAGGGTTATTGGAAAAAAAATCAATCGCGATATTTATTATTTCTGCAATGATTAAAATTACATGATTTGTAAAAAAAAAAATCTAATTAGAATGATTAATCTAATTAATAAATTCTACAAATATTGAGCTGATTTTGCTACCAAATGAATGGTAATTTATAACAACTTAAATCATTACTTTTTTAAACTATACTTGTATTGGATTAAAACAGAGCGGCTGCAGGGCGGAGAATAAACTGCAGACTGCCATCAAGTCGGACAAGTAGCTCTCAGTTTCAAAAAGGTTGGTGACCCCTGTATTAGACAGACGTTTGTGGATTGTTTAAGAATAAAGCACATTGTGGCATTTGCTAGTTTACAGAAATGTCAAAAGCACTGTGGTGCGCTGCTTATTTAATTTGTGTTACTTGAGCTGCGATATGACTATTTGCACTTGTGTACATCACGATGACGATGCTAAAACGATATATCGTGCAGCCCTGGAGCTGGGGGAAAAGTGTAAATGGTGTTTGCTGTGTGTTTGTATGCTTCAGGCTGATTACAGCAATAGAATTTGGGGAATGCTTGCTTTGACTATATTGAATGAAACCAAAAGGCCGGAGCCACGTTGAGTTTCTTCATAAATCTACATAATAAAGATCCATTTGCATTTCTTAAACACATTGTCACTCAGAATGTGTTACAGCTGCACTGCCTTTATTTGTATGTGGTCTCAGAATTCATTTGTCTCATTTTTTATTGTTGATTTTTTTCCTAGGCCCCCCTTATATTTTTCATTTATATTCAAAGGCACAGTATTGGTTTAAATATCAATTCTTTTTGGTTTAATTTGTACTTTAAACTAGTATGCTTAATGAATATCTTCATCTTTCATCAGAACTTTTTCTCTTACAGACTTAGGAGTGCCAAAGGAGAGTAAGGGGTGCACACAAACTGTGTTAAGTAGATTAGAGTTTGAAATCACTACAAGTTAACATTCCACATTTTTGGGCGTGTTCTGTTTTCCAGAACATATGAGGGAACTGTCCATGCACATTTAAGTTTTGGAATGCCTTTTTGTCACCAAAGTAAAATTCCACTCTACAGGGTCACTCACAAAGAGAAGGTATTTTAGTTGCAAAACCTTGTGCTTGTAGCAATTTAACGTCTGAGAGAGATTATTTTTCATATTAATGCACATCTTAAAAGAAAATGAGACCGTCACCTGTATGTTTTTTTGGCTGTGACTTTAAAACAAATATCTATTGTACATTTAAATCGCACAAAAACAGAAAACACTGCCATCACACTTTAGCAGATTTTAAACCTAAACTGTTGAATGTCCTACTGCATTGGAAGATAATAGTTTAGAGTGTGTAGATCCAGAGCCAGATATTGCTGCTAATTCAAACACCCATTGTCACACCAAAGATTTGCAGAAAACTAAGCAGACATTTGCTGCTGCTTTACTAAAGTTAGAGCATTTGGTTCATGTTCCAAGCAAAGCTGTTGATGGGAAATTTTCGGGGAACTTCATCATTTGATTTGTTTTGCAAATGCTCCTTTATCTTCCCGACATATTGGTAGCAACTTTGATGAAGAGACCTCCCTGTTAACGAAAGTATTATTAATGAGATTGTAAAAGCAATTTCTATGATGGGCCGTACAAAGCTCTATACGAAAGGAGGTCCTTTAAGCATGGCCTACCTGCGTAAGCAGTATTACAAGCAAAAACTTCAGCATTGTAGAGCTGTCGAATATTGTCTTAATGCAAAATACAAACAGTTTTCAGTATATCCCAATTTTGAAAACCTTGGAGCAGCTTTTAAGCAAAAGGGATATTGTCGATCATGTTAAGAATTATCAAAAAGCAGCAGGAAACACATCTGGAGTTTTTCAGTCCTCAAGAGATGGTTCCATATTTAAAAGAAAACGGTTTTCTTGCCTGTGAAAGGCCAGGAATCATTGTAAATTTGTATGTAGATGACTTTGAAACCTGCAACCCCCTTGGTACCTCAAGAAAAAAAAAAACATAAGCTTTGTGCCGTTTATTGGGTGTTGGCTAACTTGCCTCGGGGTCTCACTCTTCACTATCATCTATCTATTTGGAGTTTTGTGCAAAAAGTTATGATGTTAAAACTTTTGGTTATGAAAAAGTATTTGAGCCTCTTCTTCATGATCTAAAAACTCTGGAGGAGCAAGGTTTTTTTTGTCCCACTGTTGGGTGAGTCAGTCCAAGGGACAGTATTCAGTGTTGTGGCTGACAACCCGGGGGACATAGTGTTGCAGGGTTTTTGCAAAGTTTTTCGTAGAATATTACTGCAGATTTTGCACAGGAAACAGAACTGATATTCAGTTATATTTTTGTTGCATTTTGGTTTCTTTCAGTCTAAGAACAAAGGAACTTTATCAAACCCATCTTGCTCAAGCCCTAGAGTCAGGTACAAGTTTTTGTGGAGTGAAAAAGGAATGTGTGTTCACAAAAAAATCTCTCTCATTTTCATGCCATTTTGGTATCCACCTGATCTTGCCCATGATGTTCTTGAGGGTATTATCCCAGTAGAGCTCGCTCCCCTGCTTAAAGTGTTGATATCTAAAAAGCTTTTCACTCTAGCTGATCTGAATAATGCCTTACTGAATTTTCCCAATACAAATGGGCTGAAAAGACAAAAAAACCTCATTTTCATCTCACAAAGTTTCTCTAGTAAAAAAAACAGTGGGAGGGAATGCTCATGAAAACTGGAGCTTGCTCCGATTCTTGCCCTTTTTGGTTGGTCACATGTACCTGACGGTGACCTGCTTGGCTTTTTTTCTAATGGATTGAAGGATATCACAGAGCTTATTGTGGCCCCTGTACATGATGAGACTCTTTTTTGGCTTTTTTAGAGTGTAAAATCGCAGGGGGCACAGGATGCGATATCAAGAGCTGTTCCCCAGACATCGAGTGCTCCCGAAACCCATTTTTTGGAGCATATCCAAAAAATGATAAGGCTTTTTGGGTCCGCTTGTCAGTCAGTGGACAATGCGATTTGAGGGCAAGCAAGCTTTTTCAAGAAAGTTGTCAAACAGAAAAGTTGCTTTAAGAATGTGCCCCTCTCATTAGCAACAAGGCATCAGATGACGATTTTCTTATCATCTGAGTGCCCCATGTCTGAACAAGTCTGATCTAGAGGTCTCAGCTGTATCTACTTTACCTGTAGACTTGCTAAAAGAGGAGATTGCACAGGTCATCGGCAAAGTTTTTGGGCCCAACGAGGTTCATCTTACACATTTGTGTGATATAAGGGCATTACCTATAGGAAGGGAATGATACTGGTTCAGGAGCAATTTTGGGGATTGATGAATTTAGTTGAATTGATCAAATCTCGAATTGTACATGACGAAAATGTTCTACATTGTGAAAAAGTTATGTGGTTGGTACCGAGAGCATTATGGGAGCCTTTGAACTCACCCCCAGCACCCACAAGAACATTCACCTTGTGACACTGAGTGAACTTAAGTCGATCACCCCGCAGGGTGATTTTGGAAAGGCTTTATTATAAAAGGTGGGATAGTAGTGAACAATTTGTGTATGAAATTTTTGCTTTTTTTGATTTTGTCATTAAAAAAATGATTATAGGGGGAAGCAGAATGATGAACCTCACCTGTACGTGTTCACTCAAAAAATTTATTCAATCTTTGATTTTCACTCACATTGTTATTTGGAATAGCTTTATGTAATTGTAGAGCAAAACATTGTATGGAGAAACTTGATTTAACCTTTGGTTTGATAATAGATAATACAATTGTTTTAGAAATGCTGATCCATAAGTCATTGAAATGTGTCAAATCACTGGGTGTCTTCTATTTGTTCCTTTTCATGTCTGTGTGCAAGTAAACTGCTCTGAAAGGGTGGGGACCCTATGATACTCAAGATCATCTTGTCTGATGGCAGCTCTCAGAGGTTGATTCTTCCATGTGGAAATCCCAGCATCTATTGATGACCTTATAGTTGAAGTGAAGGGCAGTGTGGACTTGAGGGTCTTTCAGACTTCAGTTCATGGATAACTTTTTCGGAAATGAGTTCCTTAATCTTACCTCTGTTTCAGAAGTTGAAGACAGAGGCACTCTTAAAGTCATTGATATGTCAAGGCCCACTTCCCACACAAGCATGAAGAGATACTGCTGTTTTCAATCCAGTCCAAACACCCCAAGTTCTCAGTCCTCCTTCTGTGCATGACTCTTCATCACTATAAGGGGAATGTGGATACAGATGTACTGTCATCCGGGAAACTAAAAAGCTCTCGATCCTTTGGGGCCCAATGTTTTTTGTCCCCAAAATTCTCCTTTGATGCTGAAATAAAAATTCAGCAGGAAAAATGTGGCTTACTTTAAAAAGGGCACAAACTTATTCCCCAGCCCCCAAGAGAAATCCCACCTTGATTCTTTTGGTGCGGGGAAAATTTTGTTACAGTATAAAGTCTATGTGAGAGATAAGGAAATGGAACAGGTAGCTCAGATTTATAGAAAAACCCCGTTTAACTGGAAGGGTCTTGCACGGGATTCGGGGGGATGGAAAACTAGTTTGAAGTATAAACTCTAAAACACCGAAACACTAGAAAGGGGGGGCTCCCCGAGGTCACGGTTACCTCTTTAAAAAACAAACCGCAGGAAATCCAGTGCCCCTTTGGTGTGAAAAAGGCCAAGAGAGCAGAAGTGAATTTTTGTCCTGCTACCCATCGACAGAAACTGTGGAAAGTCTGGAGGCCCTGAAAAAAAGCTTTCTCTGGGATGCAAAAGAAAATAACGAGAGGTAAAAACTCAAGATGGAAAAGACATTCACTCATGAAGACAAAAAAAGGAAAGAGATGCCCCAAATTTGTGGGAGATTTCATGGAAAGGTGGCCTGCTCTGTTAAAGTCAGTGAGGTAGATTAAGTCATACCTATCAATTTATTTTTTAGCATGTTTTGAAAAGTTTATTTTAATACATTTTTACAACTGCATGCTTTTAAATTATTTTCAAACTTCGCTTCTTTTTTATTCAATTGAAATTGTGTACTTATTTTTTTTAGGTCAATGCAGAATTCGGCAAATTTACAGTCCCACTTCAGTCAAAATTTCCTCCAGCTTGACATGATTTGACAAGTTGAGGCTTTTCCCAAAAAAGGAGGTGGAAAGCTGGGTACAGCTCAAAAACTTTTGTTGAACAAATGGCAAGGTTTTGTTGGAATACGGGGGAAAAGAAATCTGTATTTTGGACTTTCTTTTTGGATATTATTAGCATGTTTTTTTTTGGTTTAGTCAGTTTCGGTTATAGAACTCAATCTTTACATTTAAAACGCTTGAAATCCTTTAGAAGTGAATGTAAATAAACCCTTCAGTCAGATTAGCATTTCAAGTAAAAAATTTGACAATACAAAAACAAAAATGCAAAATTAAGTTGGACAATTATGATATCTTCTAAAAAGTATATTTCTTCAAACCCAAAAGGTTATTTTTCTGTTTTAACCCTGAATTGGAATAAATTAGTGACAACACAACACTTAAAAACGGGAAACAAAATGTATTGTGTGACTTTGTCAACGTCTTTGTTATACGATTCACTTAAAAACAAATTCTTTTTTTTCAGTGTGATGAGTAGAGCTGGGCAGAGGCACATTGAAGGGGTCTGTATCTATATGGGTGAAAAAGCCTTTTGCAAATTGTGGTATGTACAAGGGGGGCTTTTTTTTTCATTTTCCACCATTTTTCTTGTTTAAATCTTGGGGGTGCGTGCATCGTCGGCGATTGAGCGTAGTTTTCCGTCTTTTTCAGTTTATATCTCGCGGAAAATTTTAATGTCAATCATGAAAAAAAGCTGGCTAAATCCGTAATCTGCTTCTTTTCCAAACGTCCATTGTGGAAGTTTAAAGTTTTTAAAATTTGGTTTTTAAAACGGCAAAAAAAAATAAAACCCGTCACCTTACTTTGTTTTTCCTGCTGGGGGCGTGTGTACCGCTCTCACCAAGATCGCTATTCCCTTCTAAATAGCCGCATTACGCGTATTCAGTCCTTGCATGGTAATTTGTTAACAGCGCAACGGTGAAACGCGATCCGAACGTCCCCATCCCCCATAAAAGGGGGGTGGGGGCGTGGCCAGGTGCAAGGCCAGGTGACAAGGCTCATTCATACACTGAAATTTGCTACAATTCAATAAAAAGGAGCCAAAATGTTACATGGTTAGGTTTTTCTTTTTTATTTATCCAAATGAATGTTGCAACTACACCATTTAGTCATCTTATGTAGCCAAGATTTTGTGATCAGATTTGGGGATCAAAACAAATGCCGCATTGCTTACTATGTATTTTATAATTTTTCAAAAGTGTTCCAAACGCATTTTGCAATGTCTATATTTTGATGTCAAATTAAAAAATAAAAAAAAACTGAAATATTTAAAATATACATTGAAAAAAGTGAGTGTAATGGCAAAACAAATTAAAAAAAATTTTTTATTTCCAGAATTAAGTTTATGATATTTGAAAAATGTGTGATCGTTTTTCCCAGTCATAAAAGTGTTTTCTCCCCCTAGGCTCCAAGGGTTAAACTGTTCCTTGGTTTTTGCTAGTAATAAATTTTGAACATGACTTTTCTGGTGGTTTTCCCAAATAAAAAGAAATTTTTAAATAAATCACTGCTCATTACTCACCAAGGATTGGATTTTTAGGTCTCAATAATATTTTGTTCTCTACATGCATGGATGGGGGACCCTTGGACGAGGCCATTGGGACACTACTTTTGGAATTTTTTTTGTAAAGAACATGTTTCAAATGAGGAAAAGGGTGATATTGGCATTACCCTTGAGGGATCAAGGTTTTGAAGGATCTTGATAATGTAGATTACTGTCGCTATGCTGTTTGGCTGATATTGCCCCAACCTAAGCTCCCCCTGCTGAGCTCGCTACCCCTTTAGGTAACCCAGAAATTTTTTCATGGAATGGAGGGAAAAACACACTTTCCCCAACAAACATTTTGTTTTGAAAAACGGGCTTCTAGAATGAAAAAAGTCGAGCAACATTCCCAGCAAAAAAAAATCTACAATATAAATACTAACCATGCATCTACTATTTTATATTATTTAACATCCTGTATCAGAGTTTCATAATTGTAAATTTTTGTCAGGACTTTACAAAGTGAATGGTGAATTCCCTACCCTTTCTGCCCTTTTTTTTTTTCTTTATCAATCTAACAAAAGAACTACAGATGATGAGACTATATATTTTTTTGCAGGTTCCACTGGTTAAAAAAACCCCTTTTTCTATTGTTTTTTTTTTTTTTTAGTTTTAAGTTTAAACCTTTCTTGGAAAAACTTTTTTTGCAAGATTTGCATAGTTTTTTTTTTCTTTAGTGTATGCAGGGTTGAATTTTATTGCCTTTTTAAAAATTGTATTTTTGTTCATGCTGATGACAACCGCTTTAAAGAGACTGCTTTCATACATTTTACATAAGTACTTTGTAATGTTATGCATTTGGTCTTCAAAAATGTATATTCAGCATTTCATTTTTTATTTTTGTTTATATAATTGGGGGGTATTATGGGTGTTTCCATTCTAAATCACAAGTTTTAAGGTCTTCCCTTTCCAATTAGCTTTCCATGTAGTTTGGGCACTTTGTATACCAAATTTTTCTTGGCTCTGGAAGAGGGTCTCACAAACAATGTTTAAAGGAAAATTTACGCCAAGGGAATTTTTCATTTTTTTAAAAAAACATGCACTTCTGTGAAAATATTAAAATATAGACTTTCTCCAAATTAAATAATTTTGAATTGGAAAAGTAGTCTTTTTCTACCCATCCTACTTTTGAATTTGTGTTTTTAGGGGGGTCCAGGGGCTCCCAAATCCAGTCCTGGGACTACTATCCGTAGGTTTTCTGCCCCTTTGGCTTTGATGACCATACTTGTTCCGGGATTTACCTGGAACGGTGTGGGTCATCAGAAGCCGGGTATGATAAAAAAACCTACTGGCTCTCTAGGGCTGGATTGGAGACCCCTGTTTTATGGTGTTTTTAAAAGGCTGTTTTAGGGTTTAAATACATATATGATTTACTGCTTAAAATGCATAAAAAATACCCTCTATGCAAAATAGTTTTATAGACAACTCTTCCTTAAAAAAATAAATATCCCTAAAAGAACTGATCATTTTTTTCATTGTAAAACATTTTTTCATTGAACTAAAGTGTATTTTTCAAGTTTTGAGCCTCATATTGTTTTACTTTCAGAATACATTTAAGAACAGAATTTGGTCTTGTTTTTTTTGCAAATCAATGTTTTTCATTTTTCTGCAAACTTGGGAAGGGAAAACCCAAAATCATTTAATGAATCAGGACGACGTAGGAAAATAACTTTGGTGTGGGGCATGATGATTTTTTTGGGTTTTTTTATCCCTTTTAGATAAGTAACTGAGAAATCAAAAAGGTTA
>JAODAL010064176.1:0-18864 GCA_025379985.1 Phyllomedusa bahiana
CCGGATATAAGCCGAGGCCCCTAATTTTATCACAAAAAAATGGGAAAACGTATTGTCTCGAGTATAAGCCGAGGGGGGGAAATCCATAATTGCAGATAAAAAGTCTGGTCATTTGCATTACAGCTTAGTAACTCCATGTGCCTCATAGTAATAGCAGTTAACCCCATCATGTCCCTCACATTAACCCCCTGCGTGCCCTGTATAAGAGTTACTGATATGTGAGAGACATGGAGGTAATAATTAGGTATCTTCATAATTAAGGTCCTTTATTAGTACCCCCATGTGTCTCACATATTAGTAACCATTATATATGGCACACAGGGGTTAATATGAGGGACATGATGGGGTTAACTGCTGTTAATGTGAAGCACATGGAGTTACTGAAACTAAATTAATATCCCCAAATGCCTGACATTAATAGGCATAGTAACTAAAGGAAGGTACCTGTATGTTTCTCTTTACTGTAGCATCCTCTCCTCCATGTGACAGACATCTTCTATATGAGTCGGACACAATGAATCCTGGCCACTGACATATCTGCAGGGTAGATGTTAATCCTAGTGAGCTAAAGGACCTCTGATCCATTTTTTGTTTTTATTAAATTTTTTGTTTACATTTTTCAAGTATTTTAGTATTTGGAAAATACTTTTGAAGTAGTATTTAGTATTTGTATTTAAAATACTTCGGGATTAAAATATTTAGTATTTGTATTTAAAATACTTCAGTCATAATTATTTTGTATTTTGTATTTAAAATACTTTCCCAAAGAATTTTCCCGAACACTGCCAGTCCGGCACTGGTGCCAGGATACCAGCGCACTGTATGTACTGCAACAGCCACTGAAGGACGGGAGTAAAAATCTCATCAATCCCAGAACAGTTGTGTTAGTTTATTATCGCCTTTGCCCCACATGTCTCAAACACTGCACCTCTCCCAGCAATTTAAAAGAACACTTAAGGGTGATTGCCACGGACACAGTTGGGGCACCACCATAGCCCCCCTTTTTTTTCACACACCCACACCACCACTGCAGCCAGTCATTTAATTAAGCTTTATACAGCACAGGACTACTGGGACAGTGGTGACCTGTTTATATGTCACCTCTGTAGCCAAGTAAACCAGCCCAGCAAAAAGGACTGAACGTCATTGCTGGAATCAGAGGAGGATTAACTCCTTTCCAACAACAGATGTATGGGTACATCCTATTATCAGTAAGGTCCTAAGTACTGAGCTTACTCAGTAAGTCTGCTACATAGGAGGCAGGTGCCAGCGGCTAATTGCAGCTGAAACCAGCTGCTAACAGCAAGGAATGGAGACAGTTTCAATCCCTGCTGTTTAACCATCGTGACCACAGCATCTAAAAAATGAGAAACATTGCTGCACACTGTTCCTCCCTCTGATTATCATACCCATGGTGAGATTTTCACATGCCAACTAGAAGGCAACTGGAAGGCAAATTAAGGTTTTCATAGCTGCACTGCTAAGGATTCTATTACTTCCTAGCCAAGGCTAAAAGTAATAGAACCCCAATCTTGGTTCAAAGTTTTGCATTATTTATGTAATGTAGAGAGGTGTATAAACGATCGAGCCCCCTAGTGGTTAAGCACCTTATGGGCACTAAATGTAAAAATAAACACAAAATAAAAAATACTAAAAGTTCAAATCACCTTTCTTTTTGCCATTTTGTATTTTAGCGAAAACATAAGTACTATATTTGCAGACAAGCATTAACTGTATGTTTCAAATAGATAAGCAACTATTTGTTTATATATAATATAATCTAAAGTGCATTGAGTAATGTATGCTTCATTGCTTCTCCTAGCCTATATACAGTATGACTGACGAATTCCAAGATACTCCATGATCAAAAGTTAAATGCCTCAGCCACAAGACATAAAATTATAAACTTATTACTGATCAATTTGAAACGTACAGCAAATGTTTATCAACAATCTTGGTCTCCATGGATTCTCTATCAGTGAGTGATATTCAACGTTTTACATGGAGCTATACAGGAGGACTTTTGGACATATTGTTTAGGTTATTCCTATAAGGAAGAAGAATGAAAACATTTTCAGGATGACTCACAAAGCTACAAGAGAAACCTACAATTCATTCTTTTTGACGGTTTTGGCTAGTTCCAAGGCTGTTTGTCTCTTTTGTTTGGCACTAAACTCAGTAACATTGTGCAACAATAATAGGTTTTTGAAAAGCATCTAAACTGAATACAAAAACTTTGTGATTAAACTTGTAGACTGCTAAACCAAGTATGAAGAAACATGTGACTATGTCAAATTGTTTCTGGTACTTGTGCCAAAATATCTATTTACTTGTGTAGTTTAAATGGTATTTGGTGTAAAGCAACAAAGAAAGGTGACAATTAGTACTGTGCAATTAAACATAAACTGGGACAAAACAACAACTAAAAAAGTGTAGTTGCAGGGAAGAAATTAAGCACTGATATACATATATAGATAATACACTTGTAAAATAGAACATATATTTGAACCCTTACCCAAAAGTCAGGAGCATGGATGTGTTTGAAGGAATTATCATTAAAATATATTTTACTTTATACTGGAGGGAAATGGCATAGTGGTGGGAGAGAGAAAGGGTCATGGTGTTTTAAGTCTAGGTGTACTACATTGTTGTGTATATAGTAATCAGTAAAACAAGGTAGGATATGATGAAAATAAAAGTGTTGTACCTTATTTTTTAATGAAGGCCCGAGGTCTAATGTCCATGTCTGATTGATCTTATATCATACCAGGAACTGTCCACCTAGCATGCAGATAGAAAATAAAAAGGTTGCACATAACATTACTGACTGCTTTACATTTAATACGAATTTAACGCATAACAATGGGTGTTAGAAAATTTGAACAGATTTAATCTTACAGTCTAAGGCTCCATTCAAATTTGTATCAGAGATGCCATTTTGATCCTCTGTTTGCAATTCTGCCAAATTTGATGGACATCCTGATGGAACCCTGTAAGTTAGTGGGGTTCGTCCGTAATGATTGCCATACTACACTACATTCTTTAGGTATAAATTCAATTCCAGATGTGGATTTGAAAATATTTGTAACGACCTGAAATAGTGGATCCACTGAGTCACCGAAAGCAATGGTGTAAGCCGCATCAGGGAGCTTAGTCTAAAGGCTGCTGGTTTTCACCAGAGCCCTCCACAAGGCAGGATGGACTTGCTGTGGCAGGTGACCCCCAGGTTGCTACTCCTGGCGTGACATGACTGTGGTGGCAGCAGAAGTGAGACACGGTACAGAATTGTATAGAAGGCTCATAGTCAGGGACAGACAGGAAGGTCAGGGCAGGCGGCAAGAATTGTAGTCAAGATAAAAAGCCAGGAACATCTGGTACATGGTATAGGAACTAACTCAGTAAGGAACTATTTTTCAACAGGATAAGGACACTGAAGATACAGCAGGGAGGTCAGGTAGAAGCTGGGTAATATAGGGTCAGCGTACGGCAATTTTAAATTTCACAGAGCCAGTGTGCGCGCAGGCCGGCCGGCAGAGACAGCACACGGAGTGAGGAGAGGTGAGTAGGTAACGGGGGGAGCAGGACAAGCGGGGGACCCAGAGGTATGAGTGTGACTTGAGGATCATGGGAGCACCCGTAACAATATTCTACAAAACGGTATACTAAAGATCAGTAAAGAATGTATCAAAATGTACCTTCAACTATGAAGTGTGCCATTATGTGACCTAGTAAATGGTAAAAAATAATTCGCTATTTTTTATAAAATCTTTTTTTTTATATATATATATCAGATGTCTGCTGGTAGTGAATTTCAAAATGTCATTTACAGCATTGGGACCTTTCATAAACATGCAACTGACTTAAAGAGATCAGTACAAGGCCCAAATTATCTTAAACAAAGCAATACGTTTTTCTGGAACATAATTTGTGAAAAAGAGGAATAGAGAAAGAGAAATAAAAATATTCAAATTCATATTTTCTAAATGAACTTGAACAGCAACAAAATTACCCCATTTAACTTTTTATTCTAGTTTATTATATTTATATTTAACAGTGCATAAAAAGATGTTAAAATGTCTCAATGACTTAGATGTACTACCCAAGTGAAAAGGGTTTAGAATGCCACTGAAAATCATTCAAAATTAAATGTCAGATTAATCCCATGACTAATAGGTGACCTGCAAATTAGGACCTCTGAGATCTGACTGAAGTTGAACATAGGATCCCTGCCATAATTCTAAAGATCTATGACTGCTTCACATCTTTTTTGATGTTCAAGAAGTGCATTGTTCAAATACCATGGCTCTGAGGACATTTTAAAATTGCAGAATACTATTTGAAATTAAACATGGTCAGATACATTGCTTTTAATTTAAGAATTTTATTGAAATATGATAATGCTCCTTTTTAATGAGGTGATAATGGCTATTAAGAATAGTTTTTATGAATATTAAACTGCAATGCTGTTTTGTTGTATCTGCAGGTATTCCTTATTCATCACAAAAACATATTCTTACATTTTTATTATATTCCTAAAACACCCTGAGGCCAAAACTATGCTGAAGTAAGGATTTGCTCCTCCATAACTTCATATACGTCAGTTTTTTCAGTTCTAAAAAGGAGTGGGAGTCATGAGAGAGGGGCAAAGGCTGATCTCTGGAGCTTCCACCAATGGTGAAAATGAAGAAGACACAGTGCTGATTTAGCATTGTGATTTTAAGGACCCGTTCACTTTACATTGGATCCCTGTGATCATAAAGTTTGGAAATATCCCTGTGATATTCCATCAGTTATTAAGATAGCAAATCCCCTTTAAGACTGATTCCTCAACAAAGAGTTTTATGCTTGAAACTTCTTTTTTAATCCCCTGGACTCTTAGGCTACGTCTACACAGCACAGGTTTTCCGTAGGATATTTTTTAATATTTAGAAACCACTGAAAATCTGATGGAAAACAATTCAAATTGACTTTAGTACAAAAAACGACCTGTAGTCTACACGGGTCATTTTTTTTGCGGCTGTTTTTGGACACCTGCAGTTTTAGGAATATGTTGTAAACTCTAGCAGAAAATTTTCTATTGAAGTTTATTTAAACCACTGGACAGTTTTTGGCATAGTTTTGGAATGGTTCTGCTGAAAAACTACACAATATTTTAAACGATGTAATATAGGTCCCACCTGTTTAAAAACCAGTTAAAAACTGCCTGAAAAACCACCCACAAAACCACATAAAAAACCTCTCGAAAAACCTCGCCAAAAAAGTAAAAACCACCCAAAACACTGGACGGAAACTCTGATTTATACAAAAAAAATCACAAAATACTCAGGTTCAAAGTAGTTTTAGGGTTTAGTTTCCAACAAGTTTTTTTTTCTATGCAGTGTAGCCCTAGCCTTAGGCTGGGTTCACTAGGCTATTGACTATGTAGCAGGCATCTGTCAGGGTATTGGAAAAAAGACACCCTGACGGATACCATGTTGTAGCGCTGCAACCCTAAAGAGGTGAATAGAGAAAGCAAGTCCTATGTGGGCTATGTTTTCTCTATTTGTTGACAGTACATGCTTTCCTTTATGAGAATCAAAAGTGTGATGGAGTGTGCTTTTGTGTCCGGCACAGAAAGCAGATACCACTGACAAATTGAGCAAACATGGTCCACATAGGACTACGTTTGCTCTGAAATGATCTCTACGGGGCAGCGACGGCAATGACGTAGTATCCATCAGGTTACCGATTTCCCAATAACCCAAAGGATACCTGCAATGTAGGCAATAGTGTAATGTAAACCTAGCCTTAAATTCATATGATGCAGCATATGTACACTTGTAGCAAAAATAAATTGGACAGATAATGCACTATGATTTTATGGCATGAAATGTTATCTCAACTTTTTCAATGCTTTTAATGGCTTTCATTGTGCTTCAAGAACAGATAATACAGAAAACAATGATATCACAGTCAAGTTAATTTTTACTGTTGTCAGGAAACCGTCATCACTCAATGGTTGACGACGTTGTGCACCACCTAGGGGTATGTAAGGTCGGATGGATCCTATTCCACTTTTAAACCCTGTCTACATGGGCAGAGGAAGACCCAGGTTGAGCAAGAGGATACCCACCCACCCCCCCACCCGGAATGTGTGGTAGATGTCCGTTTACCCACACTGGTGAAACAGAATTCTGCCAGTCAAGTAGACTGCCATAAGTTCCTCATTAGTTATAAGCCTGGTCCATTACAGACTTATAATCGGGCCAGAAACCTACCCAGGGTAGCGAAATTCGAGATCGAGAATACTGACACGTGGTTCAGGTAATCGAGAAAACAGAACAGCTCAGGATCAAATTTTAAAATATTTAATTGTCTTAAGGACACACCAGACAAACAATACATACATAGGGAACACAGTTTTACATATACTGATCAGAGGTGCAAATAAAGATAGGATATGGGTACAGACAAAGAAAGCAGCAAGATGTGTCTAGTTACCTGATGTTAGCTGGGTGCTGGGCCTCCATAGGGGGTGAATGCAGCCTGCTGGTCCTGGAGCTCCGGGGATGCTTTGCATAACCCCCTTTCCAAAAGAGACAACCCTGGGCTCAAGGAGGAACCCTACTTTTATCTACACTTGGACATCCCCCTTCACTTCCCGTTCACACCCTCTGTCACACCTTCTCCCATCCCCGGCTACTCCCACCAGGGCCATGCTGATTATAGCTTTGAACACGAAACAGACTATATTGTAGCAGGCAAAGGCTGCAGATCCATGACCCTAGTACCATCAGAACTGGGAGAGCCCAGGCTATGTCTGCTTTTGAAATGAGGTGTGGCTGCTTTGTTCCTGATACCAGTTTCCTGTTTCTCCCTGCCTGTTGGTCATACTAAGAAGGGAGTAGCAGCTATGCATGTGGGGAGCATTCCTACTTATAAAATATGAAATCGGGGTGTGCCAGTGACATACAGATATACCATAACTCTTTATGAAATCCCGACTGCACTGTGACTGGTCCATCCTTTGAACCACTTCACACCTCTGCCTAACTACAGCTCTCATTGCCTGGGTCTCCAAAGTGTCTGTTGGGAACATGTGAAAATTGGTAATAGAGCCTTTTGAAGCAGGACCACATGCTGAGACTCACTTCCTACCTGATGGAGCATTTGTTTCCCCTGACCTCTCGTGATCCAGTGATCGAGCTGGATCGAATTATATTTCATTTCATTACAGCTATATTTTTACTTTCAACAGAACTCAGTTAAACTATTACAAGTTTTATAAGGTTAACAAAATATTAAAAATAAATAAAGGAAGACTTCATTCTAAACTACATGTAATGATATCTTTGCATCTAAAATAAGGAAGCCATGATGTCAATTTGAATAAAACCTAAAATTGAAATGTATGCATTAAAGGGGTTGTTTCACCATGCTGTTTCACAGAGCTACAAGCAGCTTCAGACTTGCACTTCCTGGTTAGGCTGTCAATGGCTCTGTAGCAGTAATTGGTATATCAGCTCTGCTATTTCTAGTTGATCCTAATAGAGCAACATGATTGCTGGAGGTTTGCAATCTGTGGTGTACAAGGCTACAGAGCTCTAAAGGGTGTGAAGCTTGTTAGTAACTAATAATGTAAAACAAGCTCCATTCTTTTAACTTAAGGAACAGGGCAGGAAGTGAGTTATCATCCTGTCCACTGCTTCAGCCAGTAAGAGGAGTGAAATGGCCAGTATCTAGAGAAGCCTGTGTGCAAAAGCAGGAGATAAAACCGAACTCTCCTAATCGCCTAACTCTGAAGAGAAGCAAAATCAGAAAAGCAATATCATTGGCATTAGTCTTTATTTACCTTTGCCTATATGTTTAAAGCTAATCAATGAAATGAGAATACCCCTTTAATGTTAGACTACAACAAATACTGCATAAAGCTAAAACCTATGGATCTTTTTCAGTAATCAGTGAAATAGTTAAGTTGAATGTAGTTTATCTGGCAGTTCCTATTTTATGTTGCGTCTCTCCTCTATTTTCGGCAGTTTTGTGATTTAGATAAAGATCTCAAGTCTCAGTTTTATTGCTCATACACCAATTACTTGGAGAGATGAAAAACACAAAACATGATTTAAATGGGTAGCTAAAAGCATAACAACAGTCTATAAATTAAAGTTTATTCGTCCCTTGTGGTTTCCGCATACCTGACAACATTGACAATCAAGCATTAGCTGTTCATTTCTTTAAAAATGGCACAGCAAAAATGAGTTCATAATTGAAGGACTAACCTAAGGAGTGAGAGATGAACAGCATATAAAACATAAAAAAGAAATTTAAAAATATATTATGTCCTGGGTACCAATGTGTTCAAGTGGAGTATAGATTCTGGAAATCCAGAATAATATTAAACACGATCTAAAGTGTAATATTTTTATTACTGACCATTATTGTTATTGAAGCACTTTTTCAGGTTCCTATAGCGCTTTCTAAATTCCATATCTTAGTATGGGCAAATAGTAGATATAATGAATACCATGCAAGAATATATATATTAGATACAGTATAATGTATATATAGTATCACCACTCACATTTTTGTAAATGTTGGATTATATCTGAACATGTGGCACTTTGATACAGTGTAAAGTATTCAGTGTACAGCTGAGTAGTGAGTCTGTGGGCGCTCGCCCTAGGGAGCGGGGAAGCGTGCACCAGCAGGAGAGGTAAGTACCAAGCAGATGCAAAATTGCGCCCGCAGTCCGACGTGCGGGTTGTGCCATCACTCATCCCGGCAGGACATGCCACACATGACACAATGTCTAATTTGTTGGCAACAAAAGTGAGTATACCCTGAAGTGAAAATAGACAAAATGTGCCTCCACGGCGTCATATTACTCGCTAGTGTTACAAGCTCTCGGGTGTAAATGGTGAATAAGTGTGTTAAATTTGGTGACATTGCTCTCACACACTGGTGACAGGAAGTTCAACATGGCATCTCATGGCAAAGAACTCTGAGGATCTGAAAAATAGAATTGTTGCTCTACAGAAATATGGTCTAGGTTAAAAGAAGATTGTTAACACCCTGAAACTGAGCTGCAGTACGGTGGCCAAGACCACACAGAAGTTTAATAAGATAGACTCCACTCAGAACAGACCTCGCCATGGTCGACCAAAGAAGTTAAGTGCACATGCTCAGCGTCATATCGAAGGATTGTCCTTTCAAAATAGATGAATCATGCATCAATGATGCTAGAATTGGTGCTGAGATTAAAGGAGTCAGTGGTCAGCCTGTCAGTGCTCAGACCATACACCGCACACTGCATCAAATTGGTCTGCATGGCTGTCATCTCAGAAGGAAGCCTCATCTAAAGTTGATGCACAAGCAAGCCCACAAACAGTTTACTGAAGACAAGCAGACTAAGGATATGGATTACTGGAATCATGTCCTGTGGTCTGATGAGAACAAGATAAACTTATTTGGTTCAAGCGTGTGTGATGGCAACCAGTTAGGAATACAAAGAGAAGTGTGTCTTGCCTACAGTCTAAGATACTGATGGGAGTATCATGGTTTGGTGCTGTATTAATGCTACTGGCTGTGGGAGCTACAATTCATTGAGGGAACCATGAATACCAACATGTACTGTGACATTATGAAGCAGAGCATGATCCCCTCCCTTCAGAAACTTGGCCGCAGGACAGTATTCCGATAATATAATGACTCCAAACACACCTCCAAGGCAACCACTGCCTTGCTAAAGAAAATGAGGGTAATGGTGCTGCACTGGCGAAGTTTGTCTTCAGACCTAAACCCTATTGAGCATCTGTGGGGCATCCTTAAACAGAAGTGCAGGAGCATAAGGTCTGTAACATTCACAAGCTCTGTGATGTCATCATGGAATGGAATGGAATAGGCTTCAAGTAGCAACCTGTGACGCTCCAGTAAACTCCATGCCCAAGAAAGTTAAGATAGTGCTGGAAAATAGTGGTGGCCACACAAATATTGACACTTTGGGCACAATTTGTCCATTTTCATTTAGGGGGTGTACTCATGTTAGGTGCAGGTTGTATAAATGGATTGGCATTATTAATAAAGTACAACTTAAACTCATCTCATATAGATTAATTAAATTGCAAACAACAAAATTACTTATTATTGATGAGTCAATAAATGGATATATAGCATATAAAGATTGCCCCCCCCCCCCAAATTTTTATTTTTTTTTTTTTTTTTTGCAAAATCAACAAAACAAGCGTATACTGATCTAATGACCTCTGTCACCTAAACAAACATCACAACTGTTAGACAAGAACCATTAACAAAAAATGTTTTTTATTATATCAAAAGATCAGAAAATTTACATTAAATCTGACTTATAATTTGGCCTTTCCGGGAAATCGGTTTTTTTAAAAAGAAAAAAAAAAACCCCAAAGGCCTAAAGTTTTAAACAGGATTTTTCTCCTGCCCCCCCCACACTGTTTTTTTTTACCAAACCAAATCAAAAAAGCAAGCGAGAGGGGCCCCCCATGTAATATTTGGAAAAATTTTTTTTGCAATGCCCGAAACATTAACAAACTCCTTTTTGTCACAATCTGACATGTGTTCACTGATTCTAACTTTTATTTTATGTGTAGTACACCCAATATATTTGAAATTACAAACTGTAGAAAAAATGTAGTAGACTACGTAAGAAGATTCACAATCAATTCTATCTTTGATCCAAAAAGTGGCTCACAACTTTATAACAAAAACTCGGGGGTCCATGGCAAAGGGCCCCAAACTGTTTTCCCCCCCCACTTTTTTGAAAAACCCCTCACATTTAGCCATGTAACATGTGGCTGCTTGCTAGTGAAAAAACTGGGGGACAAATTTGTGCAAAAAGTGAGAGCCTAACTTGACACAAAACATATCCCTTCCTCCAATATAATTGATAAAGTGTCATCCTGATTTAGAATTGGCATGTTTTTCTTAATAATACTAACAACCCTTTTATACTATTGACTGAATAGTGGAAAAAGGACCGATTGTTCAATGCAATTGCCCCTGAAATTCCCCTTGACAGATGTTGGTAACAGCCCATACACAGAAAAACAAATAATAAAACCATAGATGTTATAAAAATAATGGGGTTTAATGAAAATGACCAGGGAAAAAGCTTTGAAACAAAGAAAAAAAGGTCAAAAACCTTGGTAAGTCATGATATCACTTAAACACGAAATTAGAAAGCAATCCCCCATTTTTAAAGTGAAAAAAAAAAAATTTCACTGGTTCACCTGATGGCTACAAAAAAAAAAACTCATGGGAAAAAAAACCAGCAAGGGTCTCAACCCTTCTCAACTTTTTGTTAAAAAACAATGATGGAAATTAAATTACAGAAAATTTCAAAATTACGGGGAGGTTTTTTAGTGAGGGAAAAAGAAAAAACAATTCACAAAAAACGCCAGCAAGGAAATTTCCCCCCACAAGACTTCCCAGACCAAAAGGATTAATAAGAATCATAAAAATTTTTTCCAAAACCAAGGATCACCTGTGGCGAGCTACAGAAAGACCCTGAATCAGCAGGTACAATTGTTTTAAAGAAAACAATAAGCAATGCACTCAACCTCCGTGGCTTTTATGCAATACTCCATACTAAACAAAAGAATGTTTCAACGCATTCAATGTTTTTCTCAACAACAAAATTTTGGGGACTTCAACCGGGCCCCTTTTTTTGAGCATTTTGGGAAAAGAAAGCATTATTACGTGCCTTTTGCACAAAAAAGCAAACAAAAAAAAGCACCAAAAATGCTCCAGGAAAGACCCTTTAAAAAGCCCGGAAAAACTGTAGAAAATACTGGGCAATGAGAAAAATTGAACCCCTTTTGGTGCCATAATATCACCAAGTTTTGAGCTAAAAAAGCACGCCAAAACACACCAAAAAAAACTACCAAAAGGAAATTGGGGGTGGGCGTTTTTTTAAAATATGGCCCTGGCAAATGTCATATAATTGAAGGAAGGATTAATGGATTTTTTGATAAAAATCTGCTGCCACAGGAGAATGAAGATGAAACAACAGTGAACATTTCAGCAAGACAAAACTCGCAAACAAACTAGGGAAGCTCTAGATTGCCCCGTCAATCACCTGACCCCCCGGGCAAATTTATAAAAGAACTAAAGCCGATCAAGAACGGCCCACGAACCTTTAGGATCTAAATGTTATGTGGAAAAACGGCCAAAAAAACCCACCGTTTTTTTGGGGTTTCATCACTAGTGTTGACGATTATTATCGAAAAGTGAAATCGGCAAGGTTTTTTATGCACACGATCGAACTGTTGAGATCATCGATACATTAAGGCTATAATCTGTGCATCATCAATTAAGATTCGCGCCATTTCACCGGCGCTGTCCTGTAATTTTGGCACCCAGCAAATCAGATTACAGACAACGAGCAGGGTGAGATGTTTGTGCGACGATCATGACTGGGAATGTGTATGGTGTTGTCGATTGCTGGAAAAATCACATGACCATTCGTTTTACCAAAACCAGCATTTTCATGATCATACCTCAGTGTCTCTCAGCGTCTCATAGAGTAGACGGGCGCTCTGCATGTGGCCAAAACAGTTCCGAATTTATTCTATTTCTGCACAGAAGAAACACTCTACAATTAGCTGTGATCCGTATCCAATTTTAAGTTAGATTAGAGATTTGAAGATCATTATGTTGTTTCTAGGTAAGAATTTTAAAGGAGCATCTACACGCTGTAAATTCACGGACGGGGAGCGGGCGAGAGCGTCCCGCGTGGGCGAAAACACTAGACAACACTCTATAAAAGAATACTGAGTAAAGTTCACACAGACTTAGTGGTAGACATTGCACTGCAATACGTTATCAGTGGTTCTGAGCGATTACGTTGGCTATCGCGACATCGGGCGATAGTTCGATAGTCGGTACCACACATGCCGATAAGGTTTTTCGATAGTGAGCAGTCGATTACATTGAGCGATAGACCATTAAAGTCTATGGGTTGAGTAAGCGAGAGCAAACCTTCAATCCTTACACCCAAACAGGGCAGCTGGGGAAAGCTTTAATTAACACCACAACATTCAAATGGATACCACTACATCACTACACAGCACAACACTAGGCTATAAAAGCCACAGAAAAAAATTCACACACCATTCAACTATCCCTGTCTTGACCACACGCATGACCTTAAACTGCATCATCACCACACAATTAAAAAGTGAGAAAGAAGGCAGTATTATTTGAACCATCATTAACTTGAAACGTTACATGCGAATAACCCCCTGACCTGAGGGAACGCAGCATGACCCTAAAAAACCTGCCATGACCCACAGATAGAAAAGTTCCCCCACAGGAAGAAAGTAGTCTTTGACACACAACCATTTTATTGAATGGACATTGAACAACACCCTGTCCCTGGACCGCAGCATACCCCTTTAAAAAAGTCTTGAGCCCAAAAGATTTAAAAAAAGGGCCGGAAAAAGGGGGTCTTTCAACCCCCATTTTAGTTAAAATGGACATTTTAAAAAAAACTTGTCCTGGGGCCGCAGTTTTGACCATTAAAAACCCTTTTTGACCCCCAGATTTAAAAAAAATTTTTGGGGAAAAAAGGGGTTCTTTTAACCCCCCATTTTAGTTGAATTTGGGCATTTTCCCCAAAAAATGTAGGGCCGCAGCCCCAAACCTTTTTAAAACCCGCCTGACCACAATTTTAAAAAATGCAGAAAAAGGAGTCTTTCAACCCACCATTTTAAATTAAACTGGGACATTGACTAGAAAAATGTCCTGGGGGCCCCAGTTGAAAATTAAAACCCGTCCCACCCCCGATTTTTAAAAAATGCCGGAAAAAGGGAGTCCCTTTTAAAACCACCATTTTTAGTTGAACTGGAAAATTTTACTGTCCCTGTCCCCGGGGCCACAAAAAAACCCCCTTTAAAACCCGTCTGACCCCCCGATTAAAAAATGCCAAAGAAAAAAGGGGTTTTTCAACCACCCCTTTTAGTTGAACTGGAAAATTTGGGGCTATACCTGTTTCCCGTGCCACAGAAAACCCCCGGGCCCCGGGTTTCAGTGGGTGCGGTGAGAGCCCAGGGCTGGCATCTTTTTTCTATTAACACGCAGGTTTTTTAAAAAAGGGCCCCCGAAAGACCCCCAGCAAAGAAAAACTGTCGTGCTGAAACAGAGTGCGGAAGGAAGTTGGTGAACTCCCCCTTTCCCCATACAAAAGTCAAGACCTGGGGAGCCGGGTTGCCCCCGTTAAAAGTGCGGACCAAATTTAAACTTCCAAATTGGGAAAAATGGGGGTTAACGTCCTTTTTCCACCCAGGGGCCCTTTTTCCTTTGGGATTCTTTTTCCCCCATTTTACTCAAAAGGGGGAGGAAATTGTCCCCTTATTCTTTTTTTGTCCGTGCTCCTACTCCAAGGCCTCTGAATAACCTTTCAAAAAACCCCAAATTTTCCTGTACCTTCCCCTTTTAAATTCAGAGGAATTTTTTTCCCCTCTATTTTGTACATGCAAGTTTTTTTAGTAGTTTTTAAATTTTAGAAAACACATTTTTAAAAAAAGGGTGGGAAAAACCCCCATGTTTTGTTTTTTTTTTTTTAATTGTATTAAATGGGTTGTTCAATACAGGGATTGATAGCTATGTTTAAAAAATTTGGGAAAAAAAAATCATTTTGCAATATGTTTCCATTTTAAAAGTGTCCCACCCTTCCCGTTTTTGACAGCACCCCACCCGGGGGCCACTCTTGACAATTTGTAAGGAAAAAATGTCTTTTTAAAAAACAACCCTTTTTTGTTTAAAAGGGCCCGTAGTATAGGGTGCCAATTTCAAAGCAAAATGCCCCAAAAATTCAAAACATGACCCTTGAGCCACTTTGGACAAAAGTAAGAACAAAAGTCTGTTAGAAAAAAAAACATTTTTTTATAAAAGGAAACCCGTAGTATTGCTTTAATTTTTAAACCAAACATACCCCCAAAAAAATTTTAAAAATGACTTTTTCCCGCCCCTGTTTTAAAAAAATTTTTGAGGGGGAAATGCCACTTAGGGAAGCCCCATTTCTGTCCCAAAGGAAACCTGAAATTTTTGCTGTACTCCCAGCTACATGACCCCCAAAAAAATTTAAATATGACTTCTCAGCCACTATTAAAAAAAATTTTGGGGGGGAGGGAAATGGGCCCCTTAAAAGCCACCATTTTGTTTCCCAAAAGGGCCCCTTTAAAAATAGCTGGAAAAACCCCACAGCAACATTGACCTCAAAAAACCTTGAACCCAAAGCGAAAAAACTTTTTTTAAAAATAAAGTGAGTAAAAAGGAAAAACGGTGTTGTCATAAAACCCCTTTCTGTCTTTTTTCGGGGCTCCTCACAGCAAAAAACCCGAAAAAAGAACTGTTGGGGGAAAAAAAATAAAAATTGCAGTAAAAAATAAACCCTTTTAAAAAAAAAATTTTTTTAAGAGGACCATTTTTTGTTTGAAGAGGAAAAAGGGGAAAATAAGGGCCGGCAACTAATCGGTGACCTCGGGCAATTGGGGGCCACAACATCATCAGAAATCCATGCCCCATTCCTTGGGTGAAAAGGGAAAACGACCCACAATTTTCTGTGGAAAACCCGGGTGCGTTTGTCTGTAATTTATCCCCCGTCCTGTGCTGAAAGGTTTCCCCTCAGATATGGGCGCTGGCCCGTGGGCAGGACAAAAACCTCTATGGCGTGATGAGCCAGCCTCCGGGGCCCTTGCCATTTTGGATACCCAGGAAAGCTATTGGGGGCTGGGAAAACATACAAAAACATCGGGTTTTAAAAAGCTATGTTGTCGGGACCCAAATCTTTTAAATGTCTCTGTGTGTGGATGTGTGCCCCGCATTTCATGCCATTGGTTTAGGTGGTAAAAAAAAGATGCCAGAGGGGCCCCCATTTTGGGGATCCCGCACCTTTCCTTTCTGGGTTTCCGGGTACGCCTACTTGGGTTCTAAATGCGTAAAATCGTGATTTTGTTCCCACCCGTTGGAACCCAAATTTTGGGGGGCGTGAAGCCCAAAACCCAAAGATGTCTTCCCCGTTTTAAACAACAACAAGGTCTCCATTTCCTGCATTTTTCTCTCCCATTTGGGTTGGGGGGAAGGAAAGGCCTGAGTTTTGTTTTGTACCCGGGGATTTTAGGGAAAGGGGGGGGCCCCCCCAGTAACTGTTTTCAAATTTTTATGGCCCCTTTAAAATTTCGAGGGTCATGTTGGAAAGGGAAAAGGGGGCAACCAAGCAACCATGGGAGAGGGTTGGGGGCCTTGATTTTTCCCAAACCTCTTTGGGCAAGGGGGAATAGAAAAAAGATCTTCCTCATCTTCCTCCTCCCCTTTAAATTTTCCCCAACCTCTTTCCCAAGGCCCCCCCCCGGGACTTTTGGTAACTCCTTTTTGTCTAGGAATACCTCCTCCTCCCCCTCCCTTTCCCTCCCCCGCTGCCTCTGGGAAAGCTTCAACACAGCCCTGAATTGCCAGATGAATTTTCAACCCCGGAGTGATGCGCCACCTTTCACTACTCCGGACCCCCAAAACCCCCCTGCCTAAAGAAGACCGATGAAATTTTGAAAAAAATCGGGCCTTTTTGGATTTTTCGGGGGGGAGAAAAGGCTTTCCTTTCCCCATCTGTGTCCCCTTCCTTTCCCCCCGTCGCTGGGGGACCTTTTTTTTTAGATTTTCCCAAAAGGGTCCCTTCCAGAAAAGGGGAAAACACCACAATGCCATGCTGGGCAAACCCTTGTCCGCAATGGACCATTTTGGCCCCTTCAAAAAGGCAAGGATGGTGCAAAGCTCTTTCACCTGCCCCCCACTCTCGGTGGCTCAAACACCCCACCCCTGCTTGTCAGGCCATGTGGGGCACTTCGTACTGCGTAATGGCAAATTTCGCTTTCTTCCCCCAAAGCTTGGGGCGTGGGGGGGTGGGAAACCCCCGTGTTTTCCATTTCAAAAAATGGGGACGGTTGACAGGGAGGCCGGGGCTTTAGGCTGCCCAAGCAGCCAAATCGGGAAAGAATCAAGGGTTTGAAACGGCGGAAGATGAGCTCAGACCTCGACCTTTTCCCCAGGGAGGGAGCCCCAACCCGGGTAAAACTTTAGAAATTTCTTAAGGAAAAACCCGGTTCTTTACATGTGGGAAGGGAATTGATGTGTCCCGGCCCACCCATCTTTAAGGGGGGCCCAAACAGATTTCCCCCGTTATCGCCCAAACCCCCCTTTCCTGGGGAAAATTTTGGCAAACCCCGCCAGCCCCTCGGGTTTTCGTTTTCGGGAGAAACCGTCCCCCAGGGTCCCCGACCTGTGGGTGGACGGGTTTCCCCAAAACAGATTAAAATTTTAACACGGGCCGGTTCCCTGGGCCCCGTGATGGGCCAACCCAAAGGGCCTTGGGGGGAAAGAAAACCCCGCCCCCATCTTTGCGGGATTTTTAAGGCGTTTCCCCCGAGCCTGAAGCCCACCGTCACCCCCAGGGAAAATCCACCCAATTTAACCCCCGTTTAGCTGTCACAGAATAAAAAGTTGGGCCTTTGGGCCCTGCCCTTTCTAGTCCATGTGTCGGTGGTCAAGTACTTTTCCCCGGGAAAAGATGCAGACAACGCCGTTGAAAAATTTTAAAATGCACGTGGCTGGCCCGGGAAAGGGACGGCTTTTCTGGCAAAAATTCCTGCTCGGGTATCCGGAAATTTGGGGGGGGGCAAGGGCCCGACTTGGGGGAACCTCCTGGGGGCCCAAAGGAAAAGGGGGGAAATTTAAAACCCAAGGGGGGAAAATCCTGGGAATGCCCACATTCCCCGGGTTTTGGCTTTTGGGGTTTGGGCCCTTTGGGGTTTTAAAATGTTTTTCTTTGCTCCCAAAACCTTTGGGAAGGGCAAAAAGCTGGCTGCTGATTGGGCCCCTTTTACGGGGTTTCCGGGCGTTTAAACTGGCGGAAGTGAGAAGGGGGAGGATGGGTCTCTGGTGGGGCGGGGGTAAGGGCGACCCGGTTTAAAAGGGTGACAGGGACTGTCCCTGCTTTATGCTTTTGAGGGACATGGGCAGCTGAGGAACGCTTGGGGGTGGGGGAGGAGGCGGGGAACCCGAGGGGGTGACAGTGGTTGGGGGGCCCGGGGTCGGGCTGGCCCCCTTTTTTTGGGCCCAAATGTTTGCCTCCATTTTAACTCTGATTCCTGCATGTTTATAGACCTGTTTGGTGGTGTTTTCCCCCTAAGGGTTTTGCCCCCTATTAGGTTTTTCCGGGAAAGGCGGCCCTATGAAAATCGCTGGGTAATCTAGGCCTTTTGGTAAAAGAAGGGGCCCCGTCTTGAGAGGTCCCGGACCTTTTTTACGGGGGAAAGCGGGAGCCCGGGGGTTTTTCGCTGACCGGGGGCTGGCGGGAAACATATCAAACGGACTTCTGCGAAAAGCCCCTCCCCTTTTTTGGGGGGAAAACCGTACTGACACTACCCCATCCTCTTTCTCCTTTGTACAGTGATGAACGCCCGCAAGCAAATTTTTGCTGAAAAAACCAGTCGGGTCCGCAATGGTTTCCCTAAACATCATCAAACAAGGTGACTTGGGCGTCCTGAAATTCTGCATCCCTGAGTGCGGGCTACAAGCAAAGGGAATGCAAGGCGTTGCCCCCGCCCGGGAAATTTTTTCCCATTGGGCGGCTTCCTTCTCCCCCTCTGGATGGGATCAGGGAAATGTGGCGGGGGAGAAGAAAATCATCCCCCTTTGGGCCTTTGATCTTTTTAAAATGCCCTTCCCGGGGCCCCAACCCCCCCTTTTGTCATCAAAAAAGGGTTTTTTCAGAACTGGGATTATCCCACATTTGGGGGGAACGAAAATTGGGCATTTGGGCTGTTCCCTTTGGCGGATGCTGGTGATGCTGATGACGAC
>JAODAL010064177.1:0-18863 GCA_025379985.1 Phyllomedusa bahiana
GGGGGAGCAGCCGCCAAACGGGCTTACGGGCTTCACCGGTGCCGCAGACCGGGCTCTCCTTTTATAAGTTGGAGACGGGAGACTCACCACCCCGCTGACCGCTATTCAGAGTCCGGGGGAAAGGGGCACACCCCCGGAGCGGCAACTCTTTGAGGTTCGTGGGGGGAGGGTTACCGGAGGAACCCTTAGAGGCAGGGCGCCGCACACTAACTTAGTGGGCCCCTTTTCCAATTTCCGTTGGGAGGGGTTGGGCACACTCCCAGTTTCCCCAAACCCTAGGGAGCAATCCCGGGGGACTATAGGGGGGAATTTGGCTTATTTGGGCCGAATAAGATGGGGAGAGGAGCTGAAGAGGAGTCACCCAAGTCCTAAAGGGGGGCGGGACAAAAAATAAATATTTTATATATAAAATATATATATATAAAATTTTAATATATAAACCGTAAAAACCCGGTATAAGCCATTTTTTCAGCCCAAAAAAAATGTGCGAAAACCCCCCTGTTATAGAGTCACTGCGGCACTCAGCGCTGCGATGGCCCGAGTGGACAGGGCGCTTCGTTAAATGCGGCCCTAAGGAGGATATAACTAAAGGGCCGAGCACGGCTGACAGTGTCCGGGCGCTGCCGTGCCCGGGCACTGTCCGTAAAAACCTTCCCCTGCTGCCCCCTTCCGGACGCCCAAAGTGAAGAGATACCACTGGGGGGGCCGAGCGAGCGCTCCGTGCCCGAGTGGACTCCGGGCGGCGAAAAAACCCCCGGACGGCCGCGGGGTCCGGAGCTCCCCGGGACAGGCAGCGTGCATGTCATCACGCTGGGGTGCGCGGCCTGATGACGTCACCCGCCTGTGCCGGGAAGAGCGCGCGGGACCAACAGCGAGGAGGCCGGCCAGTGGAGGAGACGGAGCAGCGGGGAGCCAGGTAAGTGATTTTTTTTGTTTTTAAAACGTTGCCTACACCTGCCTATACCTGTCTAGTACTGCCTATAAGCCTACCTATACCTGCCTAGTACTGCCTATACCTGCCTAGTACTACCTATATCTGCCTAGTACTACCTATCCCCTGCCTAGTACTGCCTATAAGCCTACCTATACCTGCCTAGTACTGCCTATATAGGCCTAGTACTACCTATACCTGCCTAGTACTACCTATACCTGCCTAGTACTACCTATACCTGCCTAGTACTGCCTATAAGCCTACCTATACCTGCCTAGTACTACCTATACCTGCCTAGTACTGCCTAAAAGCATACCTATACCTGCCTAGTACTTCCCTATACTCCCTATTTACTACCTATAGCCTACCTATACCTGCCTAGTACTATGGGGGACATATAGCTGCCTATACCTAGCCTATGGGGGACATTAAACTGCCTATACCCCCCTATGGGGGACTTTAAAAACTGCCTATACCAGCCTATGGGGGACATTAAACTGCCTATATCTGCTTATGGGGGACATTAAACGCCTATGGGGGACACACAAATTGCCCTATACCTGCCTATATTGGTCTATGAGGACATTAAACTGCCTATGTAATTTTATTGGTTTTCTATTTTTTTTTAAAATTCCCCAAAGTAGCCGCTGCGTTTTCCACCTAGGCTTATACTCGAGTAAATTTAAGCTTTCCCGTTTTTTTGTGGCAAAAGTAGGTGCCTCGGCTTATACTCGGGTCGGCTTATACTCGAGTATATACGGTATATATATAAATATAAATATATAAATATAAATATATAAAAATATATATAAAAATATATAATATATAAAATATATTTTATATATAAATATATTATATATATATAAATATATATATATAAAAATATATATATATAAATATAGAAATTTATATAATATAAATATATATATATATAAATATATAAATATATATATATAAATATATATATATAAATATATAAATATATATATATAAATATGTTATGGTGTTAGTCTCTATTATAAGAGTTTAGTGTTGGTCTACTTTATTACATCTACTACATCTACTGCACATATTAATACTATACGTTCTATTTGTTACACTTGTTTCATTTTCACCCATTTTCATGTCTGTATCTCTTGCACTCAGCAACATTATTTTAAATGTGAGTACCTATGAGTGCAGGGAGACATAAGGGTAAGAGTTAAGATTAGGTTTTCCCGTCCCGGGTCGCCCTTATCAGTGCGGCCACCTGCTATTTGTTAGGGAGGACTATCCCTGTAATAGGGTAAGTGTAGAGATTTTCTAAAGGGGAATTTTATGTTTTATAATATATTAGTAATAAAAGGTTACGTTTTATCTTTGTGATACCTATCTTTGCACAGAAAGGGACAAAAGTAGAATTGGTGTGATGGAATATCTGTTTAATTTTTTTCAAAAATGTTAAAATTTTGGGCGACATGTATGATCGGGCAAAAACGGTGCCTCACCGATCCGAATCCCCTGTTGGACGCAGTGATGCGGTGCTAGGCACAACCTTCGCCACTTTCGGATGCGCCTAACATGAAGGGGCGTGCAATGGACGCGGTGTGAGCTTTCTGGGGCGGGACGCGGCACATTCGAATACTCCGAGGCATGCATGATCGCGGGTCGGCAAAGTGCGGCACATTGCAGAGCTCGAAAGCTCCGACAGGCAGACCTAGTTGAAGTTGGTCTAAATGAGCCGGAGGAGGCGAAGTGAAGCGAGAACGTAATGGAATGGGGCAAAATGTGCTCTAGGTCGACTGTTACAACAGTACACAGCTCTCAGCTCCGTGAGCAGGGCCGTATTTCCCACAAGGCACCCGTGGGCACTTGCCTAGGGCGGCGCCTGTTAGTGGTCGTAGCGGTGCGGGGGGGGGGGGGGGGGAGAGGGGGGGGGGTGGAGGTTGCGGCCGCTAGTGACGTTATCATTGGTGGCCGCGGCGGGATTCCCGTTTTTTTTTTTTTTTTTCAGCAAGCCAGGGTTTAAAGAGCGCCGGTAGGGGACATATGCTTTTCCCTTCCGGCCTCCGTTGGAAAGAAGACACAACAGCAAGTTTTCGCTGAAAGCGGGCTGGCTCTTCCTGCGGGTGCCTGCGGGGAAGGGGGGCAGCGCTGCCCCTCCTCCTCTCCCTAACCCGCGCGCGCCAGCCCCTCAAAAAGCGGAAACTGCCGACCGGGAAGAAGAGGAAAAAACCCAAACCGTGGCCCATCCCAATCCCCAGCAAGGAAAGGAAAGGGGCCAAGAGCAGAAGGGCCCAGGGGGTCCCCCTTGGGTAAAAAGGTAAGGATTCGGGGGGGGGGGAAGTGAGGGGGGGGGGGCTGGGGGGGCAGGTGAAACGGGGGGGGGCAGTGGGGCAGGTGAAAATGAGTGGGGGGGGTGGGGAGGTTTAAACGTTTAGTGGGGGGGCAGGTGGAAACGTTTGGGGGAGGGGAGGTGAAACGTGAGTGAAGGTTTTTTGGAATTGCGGAGGATGGGGAAGGCAGGGGGAAAATGTTATAGGGGCCTACATTGGGCTGTGTGTTACTGTCATATAAAAAGGAGTTTTCAAAACTATATGGGGCTGTGTCACTGTCAAATAATGGGGGGTTTTCCAAAACTATAAAGGGGCTGGGTGTCACTGGGGCCCTATAAAGGGAGGGATCAAGGGCTAAAATGGGGCTTTTGTGCACTGTCCCTTTTAAATGGGGGGAATTTTGGAACATAAGGGGGCTGTGGTTTTCACTGGGATTTTAATGGGGGGTATCAACTAAAATGGAAAAACTGTCTATCCTTTTTAAAGGGAAAAATCAGACTATTTGGAGGTGTTATCTTTGGAGGTTAAACAAAAACATATGGGGCTGTTAACAATAATGGGGGTTTCAGACTATATGGAGGTGTTTATCATAGGGGTATCGACTATATGGAGCTGGCTATCATATAAAAAAGGGGGGTATTAAATATATGGAGCTTTTTTATTTATTAATGGGGGGTATTTAACAAAATTTTGGGGCTAAACATGTAATGGGAGGTATCAAAATTTTGGAGTTTCTATCATAAAAATGGGAAAAGGGATCGACTGTTTTGGGGCTGGGCTTTAAAATAATGGAAAGGGTTTAGCTAATTGAGCTGTCTATAAAATAATAAGGTATCAGAAATATATGGGCTGTCATCATTTTAATGGGGGGGCTATTTAGACTATAAGGGGGCTTTCTATCATATAATGGGAAGGTATCAGACTATATGGAGCTGGGCTTTTTCCCTAGGGGGTATCTACCAGGAGCATCATATAGGGGAAAACTATTGGGAGCCCGTGTGTCAATTTATATAAAAAAGGGTTTTCAGACTTAAAGGGGTGTGTGTCACTGTATATAATTGGGGGGTATAGACTATAGGGGGCTGTGGGTTCCCCTGTCATATTTAAAGGGGGGTTTCCCGATATTTTGGAAACTTGGCCCCCTGTATAAAATGGGAGGTATCAAATAAAATGGAGCCTGTGTGTCACCTTATTTAATGGGGGGGTATCAGAATATATGGAGCTGTGTGTCAATGTAAAATATTGGGGGGTATCAGACTAATGGACTATGTGTCACGTCATATAAAAGGGGGGTATCAGACTATAAAGGGGCTGTCTATTTTTATTTTTGGGTGGGATCCACTTTAAAAGGGGGCTTCTATCTTTTAATGGGAGGGTAACAAATAAAAAGGAGCTGTCTATCATATAATGGGAAAGGGATCAGGTTAAGGGCTGTCATCAATAATGGGAGGTATTAAAATAAATTTTGGGGCCTTTTTCTATCTTTTTAAAGGGGGGTATCAGAATATATGGGGTGTCTAAAAATTTAATGGGAGGTAAAAAAACTTATGGGGGCTGTCTATCAAAATTTAATTGGGGGGGGTATCAACTATATGGTGCTGTCTATTAAAAATGGGGGGTTTTTCTAATTTTATGGGGCTTTTCTTTTTCCCTATAATGGGAGGGATCAGACTTTTTGGAGCTGTCTATCATATAATGGGGGTTCAGACTATATGGGGCTGTCTATCTTTTTAAAAGGGGGGGTATCAGACTTTATGGAGCTGTTCCCATCATGTAAAACAAAAAATTTATGAGAAAGTCCTTTTGGACAAATTTTGGCGTGGTCCCCGGCATTTAATGGGAAAGGAAACCGACTATATGGAGCTGTGTGTCACTGTATATAATGGGAAAGGGATAGACTATATGGGGCCCGTGTGTTACCCGTCATATAAAGGGAGGGATCGCTAAATGGGCTGTTTTGTCAATGTCCTTTTAATGGGAGGTTTTTAGCTTTTTTGGGGGCTGGGTGTCATTGTTTTTTTAAAGGGGGGTATCAGACCCATATGGAGCTTTCATATAAGGGGGGGAAAGGGATCAGACAAATGGAGCTGCCCATCATATAATTTGGGGGGTATCAGAAAAATATGGGGGCTATAAAATAAAGGGGGGGATCAGACTAAAAAGGAATTCTATCAATAAAAGGAAGGGAAAAAGACTATAAGGAGTTTCCTCATATAAGGGAGGGATCAGACCTTTTTGGGGCTATCATAAAAATGGGAGGAAACAGACTTAAAAAAGCTGTCTACATTTTAATGGGAGGGATCAGACATATGGGCGTTTTTCACGGGCATATAATGGGGGTATCAACCCATTTGGAAACTTTTGGGGTCACTTTCAAAATAAAGGGAGGTATCGGAAATATATGGAGTGTGTGGGCAATGCTTTTAATGGGGGGTATCAGACTATTTTTTGGGGGGCTGTGTGTCACTGGCTTTTAATGGGAGGTATCGACTATTTGGGATGGTTTTCACTTTTTTTATAATGGGGGGTATCAGAATTTATGGAGTGCGTTTTTACTGTCATATAATGGGAGGTTTTTGACAAAATGAAACTTTCTATCATTTTAATTGGGGGGTTTCCCACTATATGGGCGTTCCTACATAAAAATGGGGGTATCGACTATATGAGCTGTCTATCATTTATGCGGTTTTAGACTTTAGGGCTTTTTCTATCAAAAAATGGGGTATCGGCTTTTATTTGGGGCTTTTTCTAAATTAAGGGGGGTATCAGAAATAATGGAGTGTCAAACTTTGGAGGTATCAACTACATGGGAAACTGTTTTATCATTAATGGGGGGTATCAGACTACATTTGGGGTTTTCCCAACATTTGGAAGGGTTTAGACTATATGGACTGGTGCACCGGGCATTTTAATGGGGGGTATCGACTATTTGGACCCGTTTGTCATGTCTTTTTAAAGGGATTTTTTTAAAAACATGGAGCTGTCTTTAAAAAAGGGGGTTTCAAAAATATATGGGGCTGTCTATCCCTTTTTAAAGGGAGGGATCAGCAAAATGGAGCTGTCTATCATATAAAAGGGAGAAAATCAGGGCTATATGGAGCGGCTATCATATAAAGGGAAAGGGACAGACTTTTAGGGGGCTGTCTTTTTTTTAAAGGGAAAAATTTCCCGATATATGGGTATCATATTAAATGGGAGGTATCGGGCCCATAAAGGACTGGCTATCATATAATTGGGGGTATCAGACTATATGGGGCTATATATAATGGGGGTAAACAGAATACATGGGGCTTTTCATATAATGGGAGGTATCAGAAATATATGGACTGTTAATTTATATAATAGGGGGTTTTCAGACTAAAATTTTAGCGTGTGTCATGTGAAAGGTTGTTTAGGTGGTCAGTATTTATAAAGGGGTCTCATGTGATGTTTTTAAAGGGTTTTATATAGGGGGGGGTCCCAGGGCGGCACGCCCTTTGGGCCAGGTTTTTCATAACAGCCTAAGGGTGCTCTCACAAGTGCCTTTTTGAAAGCGTTTGTTAATGTGTGTTTTTTGGGGCAGGTCGGCAACAACAATTGATGGGTGTACATTACTGCCCCAAAAAATTTTCCGGGTTTAAAAACAATTTTTTCACAGCACAATGTACAGTATTAAAACACCTTTCCCTTTTTGCACAAAAAAAACAACATTAAAAAAAGCATCAAAAATGCCCCCTGGAGAGCACCCTTTGGGCTGTTAAGGCTGTATACCCCTCCTTCTAAACCTATATAAAATTTTTATCGAACCCTTTCCCTCTAATTAAGAGAAACCCGTCCACTGTAAGGAAAGGGCCCCCGTTTTCTTCCCTGCCCCCCCCCCCCCTTTTTTCCCCCCACCCACGGGCCCTTTATTTTTAGAAAAAATTTTGGGAAAATGAAGTCTGAAATTTTTTGCTATGGGTAGGGAAAGGTCAAGATCAAATCGGGATAAAAACGACCAAAAAAAAATCCCACAAATTGCCAAAAACAAAAAGTCGAAGAAGGAAAAGAATATGTATCAAAGGGGCCCCCGGGTTTTATTAAAAAATAAAATGTTGGTGAAATATTCCCTTTCTGCAGTTTTGGCTTTTATTGGGTTTTAAGTCTAATGGTTTTGGGGTTGGAAAAGTGGGGGGCCCTCTCCCCTTCTATCCCTTATGCTGAAAAGGGTTTTCCAAAAATCTAGGAAAGCTGGGGGTTTTTTTTGGGAAAAACCCCCCAAAATTTGCTTTTCTTTTAGAGCCTTTTTCTTGGGCAAAAAGTAGGGGATGTTTTTTTAAAGGGGGGTGGTAACATGAAAAAAGGGGGTGGTAATTAATTGGTTCTGGGGGGGGTATTAGGGGTTTAGGGCCTAGGGCAGTACCTATTTAAATTCCCGCCTGTCCCTGACACGGAGTTTGATTACCAAAAAAAAACGTTTTTTTTTAAGTTTTTAAAACATTATCGGGGGGGGGGGAAAAAAAGCTAAAACCCTTCTAAAAAAAATACATAAATAAAATCACTAACAATGCTTTTGTTGCCGTCACCGGCGCCTATATCAGGAATTGCGATATAGAAAATTGCCGGGAAATAAAAAGTAATTCAAATTCTGTAAGCTCTTCTCATTGGTCGGCATTAAACCAGCCAATCAGAATAGGAGCGACATGAACCATTATAACCTATGGAGTAGTATTGACCAATCAAATGAAAATGCGGGACAGTTCAAAATACAGTAAAAAAGGCAGAAAAGAGCTGATTAGTTGAACTAGCGGGGGATTGGCTCTCCCGGCCAATCAGAGCGCGAGCTACTTTGTCCCATTGTAGTCTATGGAGAGATCGGGGCAATGAAATCTCAGCTCCGTGCGGCATGGAGAATTAGTAAATAAATCGTTTTTATTAAGGGCTTGTTCACACGGCTTATTTTGGGACTGATTTCAGCCGTATTGAGCGCCGTATTTGCGCTCCAATACGGCTGAAATCAGTCCCAGGCATTACGGTAATCCACAGTTCTCATAGAGAACTACGGATTACGTCTCTTCTACACGCTCGGCGAATCCGCCGGGCGGGGAGAAAGTGACATGCACATTATTTACGGCGTGTACGCGCCGCGAATAATGCATGTCTATGGGGCCGGCAGGCTGCCGGCCCCGCGCCCCGCAGCCGCGTAATTGCGGGGCGAAATCCCTCCCTTCAATTACGTCGGCAATAAGCCGTGTGAACATTGCCTAAGTGTAAAACACTCTCTGTAAAAGAGCTAAAACCCTCTATAAACATACATAAATTAAATCAATAACGCGTGTGTCGCCGAGACCGGCGCAACATCAGGTATAGGGATATTAGAAATTGCCGGGAAATACAGTAATTCAAATTCGTAAGCGATTCTCATGGTCGCAGACCAACCAATAGAATAGGAGCGACAGTGAACCATTATAAGCTTGGAGAAAGTTATTGACCAATCAAATGAAGAGGAGGGACCGTTCAAGAATTACAGTAAAAAAAGGAGAAAAGAGTGATGGTAGAGACCAGGCGGCAGATATGAATCCACCAATCATATGTAGTGCGTCTATTTTGAGTGGAGCAAGAAGGGGCCGATAGAAGGGACGCCCTAAAAGTTATTACTGGTCTATGGGAAATATTTAGTACTGTGATTGGTTGGGGGAAGAGAGGCTCGTCATGCTTAGCCAATCAGCGGGATGAGTACTTATCTCTATAGAGTTCTATGGGGAAAGAAATGCAGAGCCTGAGGCTCTGTTTGTGATGACTAAGTTAAAGAGGTGGTTTTTTGGGACCAATGGGTGCAGCGGGCGACGGTACTTATGGGTTTTCTAATGCATCTATAATAAAACTGTACTGGCAGAAATCAATTTAGACTCACGAAGTTGTACCGCTGTGTATATTTAAAATGACACTAAAATGGGTGTAACGAACAATAAACTAATAAATATTAATTCAATAAATTCATTTTTATTTCTTTAATTTCGTTAGCCAAGATCAATAATTTGGGGGCCTAACAAAAATTAAAGAAATAAAAGAATTTTATTGAATTAATATTTATCAGCTTTATTTTCGTTACACCCATATTATTGTTCATTTTATATTACACATCGGTACTACACTTCGTGAGTTCTTATTTTGATTTCTGCCATGTAACAGTTTTTTTATAGATTGCAAATTTGAAAAAACCCCTAAGAGCGCCGGGTCGCTCTCCCCTTGGTTCAAAAAAACCCCCCTTTTTTTAACTTTTCAAAAAAACCAAAAAAAGCTCGCTCTGCATTTTTTTTTCCCCCCTAAAACTCTATTGGGTAAAGTAGGGTCACCCCCTGATTGGTAAAGGAAAGGGGCCCATTTTCCCCCAAAAAAAATCAAAAGTACTAGAAAAATTTCCCTAGACAGTAATAACTTTTAGGGTGCCCATTCTATCGCGCCCTTCTTGCTCCATCAAAATTTGACGCACTACATATGAGTCGTGGATTCATATCTGCCGTGGGCTCAACCAATAAGCTCTTTTCTGCTTGTTTTACTGTATTTTTGAACTGCCTCCTTTTCATTTGATTGGGTCAAACACTACTCCATAGGTTTATAATGGTTCACTGTCGCTTATTTTTGATTGGTGGATTGGTTTATGGCCGACAATGTGAAGCGTTACAGAATTTGAAGTTACTGTATTTCCCAGCAATTCTTTTATCGTAATTCCTGATGTAAGCGCCGGTCGACAGCGACAAAGCGATGTTTGGGATTGATTGATTATTTTATAGAAGGTTTGGAGCTCTTTTTCAGTATTTTACACCTAATAAAAAAACGATTTTTTTTTAATCTACTCCATGCCGCACGGCGCTGAGAGCCGAGATTTCATTGCCCGATTCTGGCCATAGAATACATGGGACAAAGTAGCTCGGCGCTCTGATTGGCCAGAGATAGCCAAGCCCCTGCGAGATCAACCTAATCAGCTCTTTTCTGCCTTTTTTTTACTGTATTTTGAAACTGGCCGCCTTTTCATGTGATTCTGGGTCCATACTTTTCCATAGGTTATAATGGTTCACTGTCGCTCTATTCTGATTGACTGGTTTATGCCGACCAATGAGAAAGAGCTTACAGCATATGAATTTTACTGTAATTTCCGGCAATTTTCAATATCCAATTCCTGATGTTGCGCCCCGTTTATTGATTTTTTGTTAGTGATTTTATTTTATGTATTTTTTAAGAAGGTTTTTAGATACTTTTTGCAGATAATGTTTTAAACCTAATAAAAACTTTTTTTGATTCATTACTCCATGCCTCATGGTGATAAAAGCTGGAGATTTATTCTTGAGCGATTTATATATTTTCCCTTTAATTTTTAAGGATCCACTTTTTTTCACTACATTTAATCGTTTTTAGACAGCTTTGATTCTTCACTTTATTCATTCATTCATTTGAAAGACAACTCTTTTTGTTCTTCACTAACATCTTTAATGATTTCTCGCTGTTTTCCAGCCTGTCTCGAAACGGAATTTAACAGTTAGCGCTTGTCACGCAACTGGCGGCATAAGTCCAGCACTGCGCCTAACACACTGGCGGGAGCGGTGGACTTTACTCCGCATGTATGAGCGCACCTGGGCGCGACATACATGTAGGCGCCGGCAGCTTTCACGTTCGAGTGCTCAAAAACGTGCGCTCCAACGCGCCGAGATTCATACATGTCGCCCTTTGTGTCTACAGCTTCAATGCAGATCCTTGTGCCTCTATGGTTGCATACAAACCATGTGTAATCTGACTCTACAGTCATAACTATATTAATCTATGAAATGTACATTAGCCACAAGTAGGGAGAGATAGTGTTCGCCCAGAAAACGATTAAAATTTATGCATCGGATTCTACCATTCTGAAAAACCATGATGGACTGGGTTTTCAACAAGCAGCTCGTGGATTTAAGCAGTTTTTTTTCCGGCAGATTCCGGTGGATTTACAATTAGGAAACGAGTCCTATTAATTTCTATGGGGTTTTGGATGACATAGAAATGTTTTGGATGTGTTTTACACGAGTATTTCATGTCGGAATCCGCGTGAATTCTGACTTGAAATATTCGTCGTGTGGAGGGAGCCACAACATGGAATGTGTTGATACCTCCAACTGCGGATGAATAAGCAACATTACATACAAGGCAAATACAGAGCTGTCAAAAAGCCATTTTTAATTTATAAATAGTATATGTGCCAGCGAATAAAACATTAGAACCTGGCTAGGTCTAATCATCAAAGTTTATTATCAAAGGATCATGACCAGTCTTTTTCAAAAAGGTAACAAATTCATCTGGAGTAATCCCCATTGTTGCAGAATTGGTCATTGGATGGAAATAAACCTTCTCATGGCCTCCTTCCAAAAACTTAGAATCCAAAACAAACTTTACATCTCCTTTGGCATCACAGAAGAGGGCGAGGGGGGTGGCACAACCCTGACCCACTTTTAATTTTTCAATCATGGACGCTTCTTCTGCAAACCTGAGATTTCCGCTGCCGACATTCAGTTTCTTTGCAAGATCGTTTAAGTTTACTTGGCGGTCATGGAGCACGGTCACCAGCCAGAGCCCTTTCTTCTTCTTGTCTTTCAAGAACAGGTTTTTACTATGTGCTCCATTAAGATGCTGGACATGTGGCATCATTTCCTCCACTGTAAAGACCTGTAAGACACAACTCAGGCTCCTTAATGGAGAGAACAAGTTGGTTCCACAGATTCCATAAAAATGGGTGTGTTTCTTACGTCCCTTGAAACAGCGCCACACTTGTCCAAGGGCTGTATCAAGTACTGCAGCTCAGCCCTATGGACTACGGTGGTGCTGTTTCTAGGTAAGAACAGATAAACCAATTTTTTTTACACCTTTAATTCAATTAATGGGTGGACACACCCTATCTGCAACCTAAGCAGGTGTACAGGGGCCAGTACAGTTTAGATGTAAGGGACTGAGTTAGTGAGCTTCACAGTTCACATTAACCATTGGAGAGTCGTAAGGCTATGTTCACACGGCTTAACTGCGGGACGTAATTAAGCCCTCGCAATAACGCCTGTGGACGGGGGCGGGGGGCCGGAAACTTAGCCGGCCCCATAGAAAATCATTATAGCGGCCGTGTAGCGCTAGAAGTGATCTGTCATTATCTCCCCCTCAGCGGATTCCTAAACGTGCAGGGTGAGGAGACGTAATCCATTGTTCTCTATGTGAATGTTGCATTACCTAATGAATGGGGTTTTCCAGCCCGTATTTTTGCGCACTTCGGCGCGTTAATACGCCAAAAATACGGCATTTTAAGCCGTGTGAACATGGCCTAAGAGGGAGTTCTATGCTGCGCTACTGGAGAGCAAGGGGTCGATTTACTGTTCTTATAAAGGGGTCCACTGATGCTGTAGTCATCATCATTGGCATAAACTGGCCATATAAGAATATCCTAAGGCTGGGTTCACATTCTTTTTGCGTGTTTTTTGACGCACAAGATTAGATTTTTTTTCCCACATTACACATCAAAATGCCCAAGAAGAAATAATGTAAAGCTACCATTGACAAATGGAAACATGCGGGTACCAGGTACACAGCTGCATTTACAGTGCCTTGCGAAAGTATTCGGCCCCCTGAACTTTTCAACCTTTTGCCACATTTCAGGCTTCAAACATAAAGATCTAAAATTTTAATTTTTTGATGAAGATCAAAAACAATGGACAAAATTTTAAAAGGGGAAAAAATTTATTTTTTATACTTTTGTAAAAAAAAAAAACTGAAAAGTGGGCGTGAAAAATTATTGGGTCCCTTAAGTTAAACTTTGTAGGCCCCCTTTTGCTGGGGTTACAGCTGCAGTCATTGGGGTATGCTCTTAGTTTTTGCACACGAAGACTGAAATTCTTGCCCTTTTCTTCCTTGGGCCAGCGAGCTCATGGGGGTTGGATGGAGAGCTTTTGTGAAACTGGGTCAGGGGGTTGGATGGAGACTTTTGTGAAAAACTGGACTCGGAGGTTTGGAAGGGGGGTTTTTTGGAACAGCTGAGCCAGTGAGGTGGATGGGAGGTTTGTAAACCGGGAGCCATTTTAGGATTTGGAGGGAGGCGTTTGTGAGCAGCGTTTTTCACTCTTTCCCACGATTCTCGATTGGTTTTCAGGTTGGCTGTGATTTGGGCCCTTCTAACACCTGGAAGTTATTTGTAAAACCTTTCCATTGAGTTTTTGCTTTGGTTTGGATCATTGTCTTTTGGGGAAATAAATCCCCGCCCATCCAGTTTTTTTGCAGACCCCAACAGGTTTTCTTCCAAATGGCCTGTATTTGGGTCCATCATCTTCCCCTCAATTTTTAAACCCTCTTCCCCGTCCCCGAAAAAAACCCCAAACCATTGCTGCCACCCCCCTGTGTACAGTGGGGACGGTGTGTTCAGGGGGGGTTTTTTTAGCCTTGTTTTTTCATTTGGCCAAAAAAGGGTTTGGGGTTTGGTTTCATCTGAGCAGAGCCCCTTCTTCACATGTTTTTTGGTGTCTCCAGGGGCTTTGGGAAACTTAAAAAAACTTTTTTGGGAACTTTCAAAATGCTTCTTTTTGCCTCTTTTTATAAAAGGCCCAAAAAGTGCAGTGTACACTGATTGTTGTCCTATGGCAGACTCTCCCCCTCACTGTAGATTTTTGCAGTTTTTCCGAGGGTCATGGGGTCTTGGGGCATTTCTGATCACCCCCCCTTGTTTTTGGGTGAATGTTTGGGACGGGGGGCCTTGGGGAATTTGCAGTGGTTTGATACTCCCCCATTTTTAATATGACCTTGCACAGTGCTCCCTTGGGATTTTAAAGTTTGGAAAACCTTTTTTGTATCCAAACCACAACATATCACGGGCTGAAATACGTCCCAGAATAACCGTGTAAATAGCCTTACCCCCTTCAACGGCTTATTAAAACCCTAATTGCAGCCGGATTGCCTCGCAATTTCCTTGGGAAAAAGGGCGGGGAGGGCCTGCCGCCCGGCCCCCAAAACTTCCCTTACCCCGCGCGTATTGCGCCCGGATAAAGGCGTCATTTTCCCCGCCCCCCGGATTGCCCGGGGGGGAGCGACGGAATCCATGTTCTTGAAACGGGGGTTACCCTAATTACTGCGACGGTTGGCCGTACGCGCGCCCAAAAAAACCGGGGGGGGCAGTCGCGCCAATCCCCGGCCCAAATAAGCCTGGAACGGGCCCCTTAGACTATCACAGGAGTGCATTTTTTACGGGAAAGATTACACACAGGTGGATTATTTATCATCTCATCATTTTTGGACAACATTGAGATCATTCAGGAAATCAAATAATATTTCACGCCCCACTTTTTTTTTTAAAAAAAGTTTAAAAATCCAAAAAATTTTTCCCTTCACAATTGTTTCCTTGTTATTTATTCTTCCCAAAAATTAAAAATTTATTTTTAATTTTAAGCCTGAAAAGGGGAAAAAAAAGAAATAAGCATTATTATCAGCAAAAAAATAAAGTCATTTAACACCGCCAATGCTTTTTTTCACGGGTAAAAAAAAATGATGAAAATATGTTTTTTGGGTGTGTTTTTAAGTCCCCCGGTTTTTCGTCAAACAATAAATACGTGTAATTGGGTAAGGGGGGAATCCCACTCAAAAATTTTTCCAAGTAAAACACACATTTACCCAACTTACCAACTCTCCCGAACAAGGAACTCCCTGAAAAGGGAAACCTCCTTGGGGCCCCCGAAGAGTTGGTAAATCCCCCTGCAATGGGAGCTTCTTTTTAGTTTGTGAAAAACCATCAACGGTTTTTATAAGTGTAGGAAACATCTGGTTTCAACGAAAAATAAAATAATTTAAATGAGGTGGTGACCTACACCTGCTAAAAAGTAATAACATATACCGTGGCACATCATAGTCGCTGTGTTAAAAAAGGGGGTCTTTTTTCACGAATTCCTTATTCGCACTATATAAAACTAGTGCACATAAATGGCTGAAAAGGGGCCAAACAAGTCCAAAATTTGCAATGTTTGGTCGTTTTTAGCCAACCCTATTTGGCGCTAAACCATTTTATACATCTGAATTTTTTTTTTTTTACTGCGGGGGTTGTCCAAATAAATGGGTGCCGGGAAAACATCAGAATGCTGCCGTGACTTCACTAAGGGCATGGGCCCCCGTGTAGTTCGCTCGAAAAAAAGCTGACAAGTGCTCTTACCCGCTTTGGATCGGGTTGGGGAACCGTCCATAAGGGCCAGTTCACACGGCTTAAAATGGGCCTTTTTTTCAGTCTGTAATTACCGCCGGAGTCGGAGTGCGCTGGTAATAAAAGTCCTATGGCCGCAAAGTACCGGCCCCCCGCTCCCCCCCCCCGGCTAATTACTCCCGATTAAGCCGGGGGAACATACCCCTTTAACTAAAGGATACCTTTCCCCTTATCAGCTTTCCCCCAAAAAGCTTTACACGGGTGGACAAGGGTGTAACTTTGTGCAAAAGAGGGTGTGCATGTAAAACAGGGGGTGTGGCCCACTCAAACCAGCAAGGCGACAAGCTGCAATTCAAAATCTCCCTGAAGGTCACTTCCAAAAGTTGGCAAGTATGATTTACACACCAAGAAGTGACATACACTTCAGTCTTTACGTGACGTGTATTGCTTTAAAAGTTGCGTAAAAAATGCTCCATGCTCACAATGGTGCATTTTCCCGTGGAAAACAATTACCGTATATACTCAAGTATAAGCCCCCTCGGCTTATACTCGAGTCACTGTCGGTGCTCGGGGGCTGCGATGGCCCGTGCGCCGACAGGGACGCTTCAGTTATATGCGACTCCTCAGGGAGCGCATATAACTGATGGCCGAGTACCTGACAGCGTCCGGGCGCTGAGATGGCCCAGGCGCTGTCATCTATCTCTTCCCCTGTATGCGACTCCTCCGGAGCGCATGCAGGAGAAGAGATAGCACTGCGGAGCAGACGAGCGAGCGTTCCGTGCTCCGCAGTGGACCCCGGGGCAGTCCAGACTCGGGGCTGTCCGGAGTTTCCGGCACAGACAGCGGGGTGTCATCTCGCTGCTGCGCAAACCTGATGACATCACCCGCGTGTGCCGAGAAGACTGAGGAGGCGGGGGAAACGCGGGACCGCGAGAGGCGGGAGCGGCGAGGGAGATGGATTTAGCGGGAGCCAGGTAAGTGTTTTTTTTCTTTTTTAAAAAACCCTGTCAAATACCTCCCATAAACCTCTCTAGAGGACCAAATACCTGCCTATAGCTTACCTAGGGACCTATCCCTGCCTATACCTGCCTAGGGGACCTATACCTGCCTAAAAGCCTGCCTAGGGGACCTATAACTGCCTATACCCTCGGGGGACCTATAACTGCCTATACCCTGCCTAGGGGCCCTATACCTGCCTATAGCCTGCCTAGGGGGACCTATACCTGCCTATAACACCTATACCTACCTAGGGGACCTATACCTGCCTATAGCCTGCCTAGGATGACCTATCCCAGGGCCTATAGCCGCTAGGGACCTATACCTGCCTAGAACGACCTATACCTCTATGGGGCAATTACCTGCCTAAACCTGCCTATGAGGACCTAATCTGGCTAAACGACCAACCTCCCCTAGGGGACATAACTGCCTATACCCGCCTATAACCTGCCTATGGGGGACATATAGCTGCCTATATCGCCTATGGGGACAAACTGCCTATACCCGCCTATATCTGCCTAGGGGGGACTTTAAACTGCCTAACCGCCTATGTAATTTTATTGGTATCTATTTTTATTTTAAAATTCACCAGTAGCCGCTGCGTTTTCCACCCTAGGCTTATACTCGAGTCAATAAGCTTTTCCGGTTTTTGTGGCAAAAGTAGGTGCCTCGGCTTATACTCGGGTCGGCTTATATTCGAGTATATACGGTAAAACACTTTAGGTGTGTGAAACGCATATTTTACAAAATGAATGTCAAAAAACGCTGTGTGAACTCAACTTTGCATGCGCAACTCAGTCCAGCCTGGGGTTGTCCAGGTTACATTCACAATCATAGTGATGCCCTAAAAAAAAAAAAAAAATGAAAAAAAACAAACAAAACAAAATCATCTCCACCTCACCTCCATTTCAGCACTGTCACCTCCTCCCCTGGTTCTTCTGTTGATGTATGGCTGCTGATTAGCTGCAGCAGTCATGTGCCATTGCTGATGTCACCACGGACCTTTCCTCTGCTGAATTGTGACATCGGGCAAAAGCACGTGGTTGCTGTAGCCAATCAGTGGCTGCAGCAGGGGAGTAACTAGCTGAAACTGTACATATAGGCAAAAAAGTCAGCTCACCTTATATGCAGGATGGCCTATGTCCATTAAAACCCCATTCCCCTGCCCCAGCAGCTACACACGATAGCATGAAGAAACAAATTGGGGACAGCGGACATGGACGGCCGGACAAAAAAAGGGTTTAAAATCACATTTTATTTGTATCCACTTAAAAGAATTCAACAACGCAAAAACCGAAGGCAAGCAAAAATGAAACACCTCGTGGTTGGTATAAATCTAACGCTTTCGGCGTCATCCCCTTAGTCAGAATAACTAGCTGACACCAAACCCCAGCGCTAGTAATAGACAGACGTCTGTCAGACACCTCCTTTACTAACACTGGAAAAAAAAAATGGTACAAAATACACTAAAACAACACATTATATAAACATTATGTAAAACACTCCCCAACAATATCCCCTGCTGAACATTTTATAACAGAAATGAATAAAAACACTGGCCCTATGCAGTCCAATGGGAAACCTGTAAAATACAAAAACACTAAATAGGCCCCTCCCCCCCCCCTCCCCACACACACACACTCAGTATCTAGGTGGATAGGCCACCCATGATGTACTAAAACCCTGTGGCTAAGTAGGGCCAACAGAAAATAGGGCCCCAGTTAGATAAGTTGGTAGGTATGTAGGTAAACCCCAGGCATGCTGGTGGGTAGGTTGGCAGGCCCTTAGGCAGGTAAGTAGGTAGACTCCTAGGTAGGTTGGTAGACCCCAGGTAGGAAGGCCCCATATAGGGAGGTGGGCCCCAGTTAGGTAGTTGGTCTCCAGGTAGTCACTTGGTAGTGCCCCATTACTGAAAAAGCAAAAGAAAAATCATCTCTCTCCTTTTTTTCCTGACGCAATGAACGGCAGGCTGGCGTCTTCAAGTGAACCGTGCAGACCCGTGCATTGAAGGCATTTTCCCTCAATACCAGGGCCTTGCTCTTGAACACTTGGGACAGATGGCAGCTGGAAGTCAACAGAAGAACCAGGGTAGACAGTGGCAGTGCTAGATAAGAGGAGAGAGCAGGCGAGTACGGCTTTTTCCATTTCATCAGGGCTCCACCAACCTAAATTGATCCTATAAAAATAACCTGGACAACCCCTTTAAGACAGCAGCAGATTCATCAACAGGTACAGTGTGCCTCAAATAAGAAACTGTTCCTGAATTTGGATAAAAAGTAGGAATTAAAGGGGGAGTAGGAAATAATGAAATATATGTATTCTGACCATGTTGTCCGTCATAGGGACCCTCCACCTGCCCCATAGCAGTTTCTGAGCAATTTGGATTATTAGAAAATAATTATAGGAATCCTACTACCAGGTTTTAGCTATAAACTGCTCCCAGCATGCCGCAGCAGTACACCTTAAATTTTAAAAT
>JAODAL010064178.1:0-18863 GCA_025379985.1 Phyllomedusa bahiana
CCGGGGTTTTCCTTTTCCCAGCACAAATTTATTAGTATATACGCCCTCACGATCGTATGTCACCGCCACCCGCATAGGAAAACTACAAACCCTCAGCGACAATAACCGTAGATTATAACAAGTGTACAATTATACAACATCTCCAGGAGCAGATTACTTATTATATATCCAGCTGAAGTGTTACATAGATAGGAGCAGTATTATAGTAGTTATATTCTTGTACATATAGGTCAGTATTATAGTAGTTATATTCTTGTACATAGGAGGCAGTATTATAGTAGTTATATTCTTGTACATAGGGGGCAGTATTATAGTAGTTATATTCTTGTACATAGGAGCCAGTATTATAGTAGTTATATTCTTGTACATAGGGAGCAGTATTATAGTAGTTATATTCTTGTACATAGGGGGCAGTATTATAGTAGTTATATTCTTGCACAGAGGAGCAGTATTATAGTAGTTCTATTCTTGTACATAGAGAGCAGTATTATAGTTGTTATATTTTGGTACATAGGGGGCAGTATTATAGTAGTTATATTCTTGTACATAGGGGGCAGTATTATAGTAGTTATATTCTTGTACATAGGGGCAGTATAATAGTAGTTATATTCTTGTACATAGGGGGCAGTATAATAGTAGTTATATTCTTGTACATAGGGGGCAGTATTATAGTAGTTATATTCTTGTACATAGGGGCAGTATAATAGTAGTTATATTCTTGTACATAGGGGGCAGTATTATAGTAGTTATATTCTTGTACATAGGGGACAGTATTATAGTAGTTATATTCTTGTACATAGGAGCAGTATTATAGTAGTTATATTCTTGTACATAGGGGGCAGTATAATAGTAGTTATATTCTTGTACATAGGGGCAGTATAATAGTAGTTATATTCTTGTACATAGGGGACAGTATTATAGTAGTTATATTCTTGTACATAGGGGCAGTATTATAGTAGTTATATTCTTGTACATAGGGAGCAGTATTATAGTAGTTATATTCTTGTACATAGGGGACAGTATTATAATAGTTATATTCTTGTACATAGGGAGCAGTATTATAGTAGTTATATTCTTGTACATAGGAGCAGTATTATAGTAGTTATATTCTTGTACATAGAAGCAGTATTATAGTAGTTATATTCTTGTACATAGGGGCAGTATTATAGTAGTTATATTCTTGTACATAGAGGCAGTATTATAGTAGTTATATTCTTGTACATAGGAGCAGTATTATAGTAGTTATATTCTTGTACATAGGAGCAGTATTATAGTAGTTATATTCTTGTACATAGGGGCAGTATTATAGTAGTTATATTCTTGTACATAGGAGCGTATTATAGTAGTTATATTCTTGTACATAGGGGGCAGTATTATAGTAGTTATATTCTTGTACATAGGGGGCAGTATTATAGTAGTTATATTCTTGTACATAGGGGGCAGTATTATAGTAGTTATATTCTTGTACATAGGGGGCAGTATTATAGTAGTTATATTCTTGTACATAGGGGCAGTATTATAGTAGTTATATTCTTGTACATAGGGGGCAGTATTATAGTAGTTATATTCTTGTACATAGGGGGCAGTATTATAGTAGTTATATTCTTTTACATAGGGGGCAGAATTATACTAGTCGGCTCGTCTGTTCTATATTAGTACATAATGATTTATTTGTTCAGGGAGTAATAAACTTGTTTGAACTTTTTTCAAGACACTTTTAATACATTTCCTTTTCTTTAAGGTCTCTCCACACCTGGTTTGTGGTCGCTGTCGTGACCATAAAAAAGATATCTGGACATTTTCTGTGGTGGAGCCATAGAAAACAATAGTGCATACGTAGTCTTTATTTGAACTACATTTGCTCTATTTCCTGAGCGTATTCGCTTTATGGGCAATGGTCAGCTGAAGTGAACAATGATATCCTGACAGATACCTGAGGGGGAGCCACAGACAAGGTGTGTCGGACCCTAAGACGTGAGCTGGGATTCCTCAGAATCTTATAATATAGAAATGATTTATATAAAATAATTTTACAGTTATCAAGGGGATTATAAAAACAAAAGACGTCCCCATGAAAATATCCCATGTGCATCAATGATGGGATCAGCTCTTTGTCCAGACCTGGGATGATGGAGCTCTTTCTCTCCCCTCTCCCAGCAAGAAATCCCAGCACAATCCAAAAACAGCCACTTTATGTACTGTACGTCCTAATAGGACACCTGGATATCACAGAGGAAGGACTGAAGAGTGCAGCCAATAGCCAAGACCCAGCGACCCAGTACGGCCAATTAATTTAACCCCTTAACAACAATAGACATATAGGTTCATCCTACTGTCGGAAAGGGAGTATGGAGCAGGCTCACTTGCTAAGCTCGCTCCATAGCTGTTAATTACAGCTGACAACCTCTGCTATCAGTAGGAATCGGAGACAGCTCAGATCCAGGCTGTTTAACCCTATAGATGCTGCAGTGATCACTGAGCAGCTGCTATGGGAGCCGGAAGCCTAACAAATGCTTCTATAGCTGCCATGTTACTACTCCTATTACACCCTACCATAGGCATGATGTAGTAAGAGAACCATATTTCTGCATATATGTACATAATGCAGAACAGTATACAAGTACCAGAGGGGGGCTACAAGTGCACGTTAAGAAAAAAAATAAAAGTGACAAATATAAATTTTTTAAAAAAAATTTCAATTTCAATATATAAATCCCCCTTTTTGCCATTTTACAAAACAAAAATATAAAATTTAAATTTACACATAACTGGTGTCGCCATGTCTGCAAAGGTCCGATCTATTAAAATATAACATCATTTATCCCGGACGCTGAACAAATGTGAAAAAAAAATAAGAAATAGAGAATTTTTTAAAGTATTAAAGCATAATAAAAATTCTACAAATTTGGTATCACTGGAATCGTAACGAAGAATATAGATAATACGTTCAATATTCCTAGCGGTGAACTCCAAAGCAATGAAATCCCGGAAAAAATGGCGCAGTTTTGAAGTTCTCGTTGCACCCCACACAGAAACTGTTTGGGGTATGCCAGTGCATTATATGGTCTAGGTCAATGGCAGCATTAAAAAGTATATACGGTATTTGCCCTGCAAAAAACAAGCCCTCAAAGGTGTTATAGGTTGTTTTACATAGGACTGCACATATCCCAACCACACCGATCACGGCCTATACATTATGCACTGTGTGAGACGTTCGGCTCTGCTACATTGATGGTAATTCTATGTGTGTTCTATCTTTCTTAGACATCATGGTGGTTACATGGGACTGCTTCTCCGACTCCTCACCGACCACAACTCAATTACATGGAGAACGTTTACTCTTAATAGAAATCCATGAAATATCCTTCGTAGCAGCCATGGGATCACGTGACGCAGGAGGGAGCTTGTTCTCGCCGGATTCTAACACAAGTAACCAGTATTCACCGCCTCGGGCACTCACTTAAGAATTCGCTAAATTTCCTAGGACTGTCTTAGCGACGTCTGCGGGTTCCAGTCTTATCAGGTTTAACATCTGCACGGAGTGTGCAGACTAATCCAGTGCATGTCAGATTATCGGACGTTCTGGACCATCAGGCAGCTACACACATCCATACACTTATACACAGTCCAGTCACAGTATTATGACCACCAGAGTGAGTGGTTTGTGCGACCTGGACAGCAGCCAGATGGGTGGGGAGTGACTCAGTAAGGTCCTGGTAGGTTGTCCAAGGCAGGGCCGGGACGAAGAGTAGGCGACCACCTAGGGTGCTATTTCATCCTAGGCAGGTAATAGATGCAAGGAGGCATGGAGGGGGCTGAATTTTCTTATGGGGGGTGAAAGTTGTGCGCCTTACTTGCATAAAGCCAACTCCACCATCCAGGGGCCCCACAGCTGCTGGAAGGGCCACAGGGCCAACACCACCATCCAATGGCCCCACAGCTGCTGGAGGGCCCATAGAGCCAACACCACCATCCAGGGGCCCCACAGCTGCGGGAGGGGCCATAGAGCCAACACCACCATCCAGGGGCCCCACAGCTCCTGGAGTGTCCATAGAGCCAACACCACCATCCAGGGGCCCCACAGCTTCTGGAGGAGCCATAGAGCCAACACCACCATCCAGGGACCCCACAGCTGCTGGAGGGTCCATAGAGCCAACACCACCATCCAGGGGCCACACAGCTGCTGGAGGGTCCATAGAGCCACACCACCATCCAGGGGCCCCCACAGCTGTGGAGGTCCATAGAGCTAACACCACCACCAGGGGCCCCCACAGCTGCGGGAGGGTCCATAGAGCCAACACCACCATCCAGGGGCCACACAGCTGCTGGAGGGTCCATAGAGCCAAAACACCACCATCAGGGCCCCCACACCCTGCTGGAGGATCCATAGAGCCAACACCACCATCCAGGGGCCCCACAGCTGCTGGAGGGTCCATAGAGCCAACACCACCATCCAGGGGCCCCACAGCTGCTGGAGGATCCATAGAGCCAACACCACCATCCAGGGGCCCCACAGCTGCTGGAGGAGCCAAAGAGCCAACACCACCATCCAGGGGCCCCACAGCTGCTGGAGGGTCCATAGAGCCAACACCACCATCCAGGGGCCCCACAGCTGCTGGAGGAGCCATAGAGCCAACACCACCATCCAGGGGCCCCCACAGCTGCTGGAGGAGCCATAGAGCCAACACCACCATCCAGGGGCCCCACAGCTGCTGGAGGAGCCAAAGAGCCAACACCACCATCCAGGGGCCCCACAGCTGCTGGAGGGGCCATAGAGCCAACACCACCATCCAGGGGCCCCACAGCTGCTGGAGGAGCCATAGAGCCAACACCACCATCCAGGGGGGACACAGCTGCTGGAGGGTCCATAGAGCCAACACCACCATCCAGGGGCCCCACAGCTGCTGGAGGAGCCATAGAGCCAACACCACCATCCAGGGGCCCCACAGCTGCTGGAGGGTCCATAGAGCCAACAACACCATCCAGGGGCCCCACAGCTGCTGGAGGGTCCATAGAGCCAACACCACCATCCAGGGGCCCCACAGCTGCTGGAGGAGCCATAGAGCCAACACCACCATCCAGGGGCCCCACACAGGCTCAGTTGGGGTCTGGGAAATTAGGGGCTAGAGTAGTACTGGGAAGTCTATATTCTGCTTCCATTACACTTGGTGACCTTGAAGTTTGGAACTGGAGCAGACGAGCGACTCTTGTAGGAATGTGTGAGAGCAAAGCACATACTATGGAGGACGCAGCGAGGACCGGCCCCTCCGCCGCCGAGACCAGAACTGGGCAGCCAGGGGGGCAGGGGCTGGTATCACAAACTTCCCTGTGACCTGTAATAACAGCTTTATTCATACAGGAACGTGCAGGGCTGGTTCTGTAGGAACCTCACTGTGCGGGAGACTCCCAAAACATGGGGAGCTCCTGGAGGAGCAGCAACCCCCTCTACACCCCGAACCGCCTCCTGCTTGTATCACACTGACCCCCGTATTTATCTATGGGGTCTGGTCCGGGGTCTGTATTTATTAAGGAGGTCCGGTCCGGGGTCTGTAGTTATTAAGGAGGTCCGGAGTCTGTATTTGTTAAGGAGGTCCGGTCCGGAGTCTGTATTTATTTAGGGGTCCGGTCCAGGGTCTGTAGCTATTTAGGGGTCCGGTCCGGGGTCTGTAGTTATTTAGGGGTCTGGGGTCTGTAGTTATTTAGGGGTCCGGTCTGGGGTCTGTAGTTATTTAGGGGTCCGGTCCAGGGTCTGTAGTTATTTTGGGGTCCGGTCCGGGGTCTGTAGTTATTTAGGGGTCCGGTCCGGGGTCTGTAGTTATTTAGGGGTCTGGTCTGGGGTCTGTAGTTATTTAGGAGTCCGGTCCGGGGTCTGTAAATATTTAGGGGTCCGGTCCGGGGTCTGCAGTTATTTAGGAGTCCGGTCCGGGGTCTGTATCTATTAAGGAGGTCCGGTCCGGGGTCTGTATCTATTAAGGAGGTCCGGTCCGGGGTCTGTATCTATTAAGGAGGTCCGGTCCGGGGTCTGTATCTCTTAAGGAGGTCCGGTCCGGGGTCTGTATCTATGAAGGAGGTCCGGTCCGGGGTCTGTATCTATTAAGGAGGTCCGGTCCGGGGTCTGTATCTGTTAAGGAGGTCCGGTCCGGAGTCTGTATCTGTTAAGGAGGTCCGGTCCGGAGTCTGTATCTGTTAAGGAGGTCCGGTCCGGGGTCTGTATCTGTAAGGAGGTCCGGTCCGGGGTCTGTATTTGTTAAGGAGGTCCGGTCCGGAGTCTGTATTTGTTAAGGAGGTCCGGTCCGGGGTCTGTATATATTAAGGAGGTCCGGTCCGGGGTCTGTATGTATTAAGGAGGTCCGGTCCGGAGTATGTATTTAGTAAGGAGGTCCGGTCCGGAGTCTGTATGTATTAAGGAGGTCCGGTCCGGAGTCTGTATTTATTAAGGAGGTCCGGTCCGGAGTCTGTATTTATTAAGGAGGTCCGGTCCGGAGTCTGTATTTATTAAGGAGGTCCGGTCCGGAGTCTGTATTTAGTAATGATCTCACGTCCGGAGTCTGTTTTTATTAAGGAGGTCCGGTCCGGAGTCTGTATTTATTAAGGAGGTCCGGTCCGGAGTCTGTATTTATTAAGGAGGTCCGGTCCGGAGTCTGTATTTATTAAGGAGGTCCGGTCCGGAGTCTGTATTTATTAAGGAGGTCCGGTCCGGAGTCTGTATTTATTAAGGAGGTCCGGTCCGGAGTCTGTATTTATTAAGGAGGTCCGGTCCGGAGTCTGTATTTATTAAGAGGTCCGGTCCGGAGTCTGTATTTATTAAGGAGGTCCGGTCCGGAGTCTGTAGTTATTTAGGAGTCCGGTCCGGAGTCTGTATTTATTAAGGAGGTCCGGTCCGGAGTCTGTATTTACTAAGGAGGTCCGGTCCGAGTCTGTATTTATTAAGGAGGTCCGGTCCGGAGTCTGTATTTATTAAGGAGGTCCGGTCAGTATTCTGTATATACTAAGGAGGTCCGGAGACTGTATTTACTAAGGAGGTCCGGTCCGGAGTCTGTATTTACTAAGGAGGTCCGGTCCGGAGTCTGTATTTACTAAGGAGGTCCGGTCCGGAGTCTGTATTTACTAAGGAGGTCCGGAGTCTGTATTTACTAAGGAGGTCCGGAGTCTGTATTTACTAAGGAGGTCCGGAGTCTGTATTTACTAAGGAGGTCCGGAGTCTGTATTTACTAAGGAGGTCCGGAGTCTGTATTTACTAAGGAGGTCCGGAGTCTGTATTTACTAAGGAGGTCCGGAGTCTGTATTTATTAAGGAGGTCCGGTCCGGAGTCTGTATTTATTAAGGAGGTCCGGTCCGGAGTCTGTATTTATTAAGGAGGTCCGGAGTCTGTATTTATTAAGGAGCTCCGGTCTGGAGTCTGTATTTATTAAGGAGGTCCGGTCTGGAGTCTGTATTTATTAAGGAGGTCTGGTCTGGGGTCTGTATTTATTAAGGCGGTCTGGTCTGGGGTCTGTATTTATTAAGGAGGTCTGGTTTGGGGTCTATATTTATTAAGGAGGTCTGGTCTGGGGTCTATATTTATTAAGGCGGTCTGGTCTGGGGTCTGTATTTATTAAGGAGGTCTGGTCTGGGGTCTGTATTTATTAAGGCGGTCTGGTCTGGGGTCTGTATTTATTAAGGAGGTCTGGTCTGCACCCGAGCGCCGGGGGCAGACAGGACACACGACTGCTCTTCCTATAAGATCTGTGATGTTGTACACCATTTGTGTGTCCTCCTCATGGAGACTTGTGCAGTGTGGGGGATCCCTGATACCTACACCCCCTTTCTGGCTATTCTGAGCCCATTTGGTTAACGTTACATCATGATGCACGGCCACATGACAGCCCACAGGCAGAGAATTGTGGGTTTCCATTCATTTCAGGCAACGACTTTGCACGGTTCATCATTTGCATCGTAAGAAGAACCGGATCTGATGGGATTATAATAATTATGAGGAGCACCTAGAGGGGCCTTCCTATGACCATGAGCCCCTCACTGGCACAGGGCTCCATCTGGCTGGTAGGCAGCTGGTCCAGCGCCCCATGTACTTGCAGCGAAGCCTCCGGGCCCCAGTTATCCTAATGAGACCCATCTCCTGGGATTGATGGGATAAATATTCAGCGCGTCTGTGCTGTGCCTGAAATCCATGGCAGCTCCTGAGGGCATCATTTACCCAACAACGATGTCAAGAAGGTCTACGAAGAATCCTCTGTGCCCTCTAATGATGAGACAACACACTACGAGGATGCTTCCATAACGGAGCATCATACAGGGACTAAATACCTACCCACCTGAGCATGATACACTGCCCCTAATCCTGCCCCTGTGCCATCACCAGCCTCACCTGTGGGTGTGTTTGCAAGGGGCCCAAAGATGCCCCTAGAAATAAGAGGGCAGCAAGTGACTATTTGGTTTGTGACATCGATTAAGTGCTGCTAAAGGCTCCATTGGGGGTGGTATCACTAGATTCCATCTGTGACATCAATAGGGGCAGCTGTGACATCAATAGATCACGTCTTAGATCATCAGGTTTCACTTTGGCAATATAACTGCTATGCTATGATCTCATAAGGGTCTTCCCCTACGTATATTCCATCTGTGACATCACTAGGGGCAGCTGTGACATCACTTCTTGTATCATCAGGTTTCACTTTGGCAATATAACTGCTATGCTATGATCTCATAAGGGTCTTCACTACTGTATATTCCATCTGTGACATCAATAGGGGCAGCTGTGACATCAATAGATCACGTCTTAGATCATCAGGTTTCACTTTGGCAATATAAATGCTATGCTATGATCTCATAAGGGTCTTCACTACTGTATATTCCATCTGTGATATCACTAGGGGCAACTGTGACATCACTTCTTAGATCATCAGGTTTCACTTTGGCAATATAACTGCTATGCTATGATCTCATAAGGGTCTTCACTACTGTATATTCCATCTGTGACATCACTAGGGGCAACTGTGACATCACTTCTTAGATCATCAGGTTTCACTTTGGCAATATAACTGCTATGCTATGATCTCAGAATTGTCTTCAATACAGAATATTCCAACTGTGACATCAATAGGGGCAGCTGTGACATCACTTCTTGTATCATCAGGTTTCACTTTGGCAATATAAATGCTATGCTATGATCTCATAAGGGTCTTCACTACTGTATATTCCATCTGTGACATCACTAGGGGCAGCTGTGACATCACTTCTTATATCATCAAGTTTCACTTTTGCAATATAACTGCTATGCTATGATCTCATAAGGGTCTTCACTACTGTATATTCCATCTGTGACATCACTAGGGGCAACTGTGACATCACTTCTTATATCATCAGATTTCACTTTGGTAATATAACTGCTATGATCTCATAAAGGTCTTCACTATATTCCATCTGTGACATCAATAGAGTCTGCTGGCACTATTCTGATCCTTCCGATGTCACAGCTGAGCCTATTGATGTCACAGATGGAATCTAGTGATGCCACATAAGAAGACCCTTGTGATATCATAGCAGGGCTGTGACATCACCAAAGTGGAAATAGGATGTCGGGGGATATCTGAGTGATGTCACATCTTATCTTCATTATTTCACAGTGTAAACCCAGTGATGTTACATCATTACAACCTTGAGATCTCACAGCATAGAAGCTCTGCTAATGGGACATCACTAGGTTTTTCATCTGTGACATTTCCAGGTTCAGCATAATGACATAATTATCTTCTCACTGGTGCGATGATATAGTGCTCTGTCAGTTTGACCTCACCAGGTGTAGTCTGTGACGTCATAAGGTTCTACTGACATTTTAATTGTGACATCACTAGGGTCCGCTCTGACATCACTTAGTTCTGACATCACTATCCTGCTGTCACATCATAATGCTTTGCCGATATGGCATCACTAGATTCCATCTGTGACATCACTAGGCTGAGTACTAATACTAGGTTCCACTCTGCGTATATGACAGCTCTGCTATGACATCATTCTGCTGCTGTGACACTACCGTGTTCTATCTGGGACATCTCTGGTGTCTGTTGTGACATCACTAGGTTTAGTCATCTGACAGGTTTCATTTTGGTAATATCACTATCCTACTGTGACATCATAATGCTCTGTTGATGTGACATCACTGTGATGTCATCAGCTAAGTACTCAACTAGGCTGCACTCTGTTCTCCCATGTCATCATAAGGTTCTGCTGATGCGACATTAGTGGGATCCATCTGTGACATCCCTGGTGTCAGCTGTGACATCACTACACTACATTAGGCTTAATTTTGGTGATATCACTATCCTGCTGTGACATCATAAGCCTCTGCTGATATGACATCACAAGATTCCATCTGTGATGTCACTAGGCTAAGCACTAAACTGAATTCTACTCTGTGTATATGCCCGATGTCTTATGACATCATTGGGTTCCATCTGTGACTTCACTTATTTCTGTTGTAATAGGTTCAGTCATCTGAAAGGTTTCATTATGGTGCGATCACTATCCTGCTGTGACATCATAATCCTCTGCTGATGTGACATCACTAGATTCCATGTGTGATGTCACTAGGCTCAGTACTAAATTAGGTTCCACTCTGTGTATATGCCTGCTCTGCTATGACATCATAAGATTCTGCTTATGTGACATTACTGGGTTCCATCTGTGACATCTCTGGTGTCTGCTGTAACATCACTACATTAGGTTTTATTTTGGTAATATCACTATCCTGTTGTGACATCATAACGCTCTGCTGATGTGACATCACAAGATTCCATCTGTGACATCTCTGGTGTCTGCCGTGACATCACTACATTAGGTTTCATTGTGGGGATATCGCTATACTGCTGTGACATCATAATGCTTGCTGATGTGACATCACTAGATTCCATGTGTGATGTCACTAGGCTCAGTACCAATACTAGGTTCCACTCTGCGTATATGCCTGTTTTGCTATGATGTCATAAGATTCTGCTGATGTGACATTACTGGGTTCCATCTGTGACATCTCTGGTGTCAACTGTGACATCACTACATTACATAAGGTTTCATTTTGGAAATCCCACTATCCTGCTGTGACATCGCAAGGCTCTATCAGTGACATCACTAGATACCAGTCATGACATCACTAGGCTCTATCAGTGACACAAGATAACAGATGCAGCCCAGGTCTATCAGTGCACACAAACCAGTTTGAATCCCTAGGGTTATCGTGACCCAGATCCACATGACATCCCCAGGCTCTATCAGTGACATCACTAGATAACAGTTATGACATCCCTAGGCTCTATCAGTGACATCACTAGATAACAGTTATGACATCACCGGGTTACGGACACATAGAAAACAGTTATGACATCACCATGTTATCATGACATCACTAATAACAGTTAGAAACCCCGGGCTCTTCATGACTCATAGATAACAGTTTACATCACCAGCTCTTCATGCACATAGATAACAGTTATGACATCACCGGCTTTTCATGACATCCTAATAAACTTAGACATCACCTGCCTATCATGACATCACTAATAACTTATGCATCACCGGGCTCTATCAGTGACACACTAGATAACATTTAGCACACCGGCTCTATCGTGACATAACTAGATAACAGTTATGACATCCCCAGGCTCTATCAGTGACATCACTAGATAACAGTTATGACATCCCCAGGCTCTATCATGCATACAGATAACATTAGGGGACATTGCCAGGCTCATCATGCTCACTAGATAACGTTTTGACATCCCCCAGGCTATCTCTCAACTATTCAATCTATGGGATTTTTTTTTGAGGAATGCTGGCTGGATCGCGCCTCCATCCTGTGAGGAAAGGAAAAAATCCGAGCGTCAGCCGTTACCCCGGGTCCCCAAAAACGCAGCTCCAGGGCCCCGGGGCCTCTGGGGGCGCTATGTAAACCGTCACAGAGAAAGGGGAGCAGAGCGGAGGCAGCTGCTGCATTGTCAGCATTCACCTGAAAATCTGGAGACGACGGGGCCGCGGGGAAGAGGAGCCGCAACCAAAGCACTAACACGTTTCACCTGAGACAAAATAGTTCAGATCCTCCAAAGAGAGCGCGGGGAAAGCTGGGAGGGGTGAGTCATATGAGCAGACAGAGAAAACAACATTTACAGGGGGTATCCTTTAAATGTACAAGAAGTATAACCCCCTGCAAATGGACACATATACACCTCCTGCAAAAAAGGACACTTAACACCTCCCGCAACATGGACCTATAAACCTCCCCAAAATGGGCGTATATATACCTCCTGCAACGTGGGCACTATATACACCACGTGCAACATGGACAGTATATACACCTCCTGCAACATGGCCCCTAAATACACCTCCTCAACTGGACCCTATATACACCTCCTGAACATGGAACTATATACACACCACCTGCAACTGGACACTATTACACCCCCTGAAAACTGGACACTATTACACCCCCTGCAACGGACACTACATACACCCCCTGAACATACACTACATAACCTCCTGAACATGGACACTACATACACCTCCTGAAACGGACAAAATACACCCCTGCAACATGGACACTACATACACCCCCTGCAACATGGACATCCCCAAAACACCCCGCAACTGGACACAAAATAACCCCTGCAACATGGACACTATATTACCCCCTGCAACATGGACACTTAACACCCTGCAACATGGACACTAAATACACCTCTGCAACGTGACACTATATACACCCCCTGCAAGGGACACTTATACCCCCTGCAACATGGACCTATTTTACACCCCCTTTAAAAAGGGACACATATCCCCACTTGCAACATGGACACATATACCCCCTCCTGCAAAATGGACACTATAAACACCTCCTGCAACATGGACATTTAAAACCCCTGCAACATGGCACTATATCCCTCCTGCAACTGGACACAAAAACACCCCTGCAACTGGAACTAAAACCCACCTGCAACGGGGAACTATATACACCCCCTGCAACATGGACACTATATACACCTCCTAACATGGACATATATACACTCCTGCAACAACGGACACTATATACACCTCCGCAACAGGGCACTATATCACCTCCTGCCCATGGACACTATTTACCTCCCAACATGAACTACATACACCCCTGCAACATGGACAGTATATACACCTCCTGCAACATGGACACTATATATACCTCCTGCAACATGGACACTACATACACCTCCTGCAACAACATGGACACTATATACACCTCCTGCAACATTAGTCCCCGCCGCCACCGCTATACGCCGCCCCCCGATGTTGGGGTCCAACCGCCCCCAGTCGCAAGCTATCGGCTTAGGGGCTTAGGACCTTGGCGACGGCAGGGGGGCGGCCCCCCCCGGCCACAACATTTAGATGCTTAGGGGACAGGAGCTCCGGGGGAGAAAATCCGGGGCCACACAGGATGTCACAGCCCAGGGGGGTGCGCGTCATCAGCTGCCCGCGCGCGGCCTGGTGACGTCCGCCCCTGAAGAAAAGACCCCGGGAGCAGCGACAGACGGGGGAGCGAGGTTTAGGGAAATGCTGTCGGGTATTCTTTTAATTAGCCTATTTTATGCTGGGGGGCTATTATCTATTGTTATTGTACAGGGAGGGGCTATTATCTATTGTTATTTGCAGGGGGGGGGGCTGTATCTATTTTTATATTCAGGGAGGGGGGCTATATCTATTGTTTTTATTGCAGGGGGGGGGGCTGTTATCTATTTTTATATGTACAGGGAGGGGCTATTATTATTGTTATATCAGGGAGGGGGGCTATATCTATTTATAGTGCGGGAGGGGGGGTGTTTCTATTTTATATGTGCAGGGAGGGGGGGGTTTTTCTATTGTTATAGTGCGGGGGGGGGTGTTATCTATTGTTATATGTGCAGGGAGGGGGCCTATTATCTATTTTTATATGTGCAGGGAGGGGGGGTGTTATCTATTGTTATATTGCAGGGAGGGGGGGTTTTTTCTACTGTTAATGTCAGGGGGGGGGCTTTTATCTATTGTTAATTTGCAGGGGGGCCTATTATCTATTGTTATATGTCAGGGGGGGGCTATTATTATTTTTTATATGGGGGAGGGGGCTATATTACTTATATCGTTCAGGGAGGAGCATAATCTCCTACTATGTGCTTGGAGCCTATAAGCTACCTATAGATACAGGCGTGGGGCCCCCCATAAGCTACTAATTTCCTGCTGGGGGGCCAAACCTGCCCATATACCTGCTGGGGACCTAAACCTGCCTATATACCTGCTGGGGACCTAAACCTGCCTATAACCTGCTGGGACCTAAACCTGCCTATATACCTGCTGGGGGACCTAAACCTGCCTATATACCTGCTGGGGGACCTAAACCTGCCTATATACCTGCTGGGGGACCTAAACCTGCCTATATACCTGCTGGGGGACATATAAACTACACACCTACCTACTGGGAGATATATAAAGTATATAACCACCTTCTGGGGGCTATAACCCTTTCTGGGGACCCCAGTACCTTCACTGGGGGACACATAATTTACTGCGTGTGAAGTCGCTAATAGTCGTTAAGCCGGTTGTTAAGGCCTCAGCTCAAGACAGTTGATAAGAGTTACCAATCGACTCCGGGGACTATGCAACATGGACACTATATATACCTCCTGCAACATGGACACTATATACACCTCCTGCAACATGGACACTATATACACCTCCTGCAACATGGACACTATATACACCACCTGCAACATGGACACTATATACACCTCCTGCAACATGGACACTATATACACCTCCTGCAACATGGACACTATATATACCTCCTGCAACATGGACACTATATATACCTCCTGCAACATGGACACTATATACACCACCTGCAACATGGACACTATATACACCTCCTGCAACATGGACACTATATATACCTCCTGCAACAACATGGACACTATATACACCTCCTGCAACAACATGGACACTATATACACCACCTGCAACATGGACACTATATACACCTCCTGCAACATGGACACTATATATACCTCCTGCAACATGGACACTATATACACCTCCTGCAACATGGACACTATATATACCTCCTGCAACATGGACACTATATACACCTCCTGCAACATGGACACTATATACACCTCCTGCAACATGGACACTACATACACCTCCTGCAACACCTCCTGCAACAACATGTACTCTATATACACCTCCTGCAACATGTACACTATTTATTCCTCCTGCAACAACATGGACACTATATACACCTCCTGCAACATGGACACTATATATACCTCCTGCAACAACATGGACACTATATACACCTCCTGCAACATGGACACTACATACACCTCCTGCAACATGGACACTACATACACCTCCTGCAACATGGACACTATATACACCTCCTGCAACATGGACACTACATACACCTCCTGCAACATGGACACTATATACACCTCCTGCAACATGGACACTATATACACCTCCTGCAACGTGGACACATAATCACCCCCTGCAACATGGGCATATATAACCTCCTGCAACATGGACACTACAACACCTCCTGCAACATGGGCACTACATACACCTCCTCAACATGGACACTAATACACCTCCTGCAACATGGACACTACATCACCCCCTGCAACATGGACACTATATACCCCCTGCAAAATGGACCCCTATAAAAACCTCCTGCAACGTGGACACTATATACACCTCCTGCAACATGGACACTAATACAACCTCCGCAAAAATGGACACTATATACACCTCCTGCAACATGGACACTATATACACCTCCTGCAACGTGGACACTCTATACACCTCCTGCAACGTGGACACTACATACACCTCCTGCAACATGGACACTATATACACCTCCTGCAACATGGACACTACATACACCTCCTGCAACATGGACACTACATACACCTCCTGCAACATGGACACTACATACACCTCCTGCAACATGGACACTATATACACCTCCTGCAACATGGACACTATATACACCTCCTGCAACATGGACAGTATACACCTCCTGCAACATGCACACTATATACACCTCCTGCAACATGGACACTATATATACCTGCAACATGGACAATATATACACCTCCTGCAACATGGACACTATATACACCTCCTGCAACATGGACACTAGATACACCTCCTGCAACATGGACACTATATACACCTCCTGCAACATGGACACTTATTTTAAAACCTCCTGCAACATGGGGGCACTAAAAAAACCCCCCCCTGCAACATGGACCCTATATAAACCTCCTGGGAACCCTGGACATTTATATACCTCCCGAAAAATTTGGGCCCCTTAAAAACCCTCCCCAAAAATGGCAACCCATTAAACCACCCCGCAACAGGGGCCACTATATACACCACCTGCAAAAATGGAAAACATATAACCCCCTGCAACAAGGACACTAAAATACACCCCCTGCAACAAAATGGACACTTTTTTTTCACCCCCTGCAAATGGACACCCATTTTACACCCCCCTGCAACATGGACACTATTTATACCTTCCCGCAACATGGACACTAATTTCACCTCCCCGCAACAAGGAAACTTTATACACCACCTGCAACAAGGCACTATATAAAACCTCCTGCCCAAAATGGACACTAATACACCCCTCACCCCCAAAGGGCACAAAAAAACACCCCCCTTTTTGCCCCTTCCAAAAGTCCCCGGGGCCGCCGGCCCATACGGGCCCCCGCCCCATCGTTTGGGCCTAAGCCGTACCAGGTCGCCAAAGCCCATCGGCTAGCGGCTTGGACCTTGGCGACGGCCAAACCGGGGGGGCGGCTCCGGCCTGGGCCCCACAACAGTTTGATGCTTCCGCGGGTCAAGGCTTCCGCGAGTTCCGTGGCCCCCCAGGAGGCAACGCCCAGGCGGCCCTTTCGCGTCATCACCCGCCCGCCGCGGCCCGGTTTACGTCACGCCGCCAGAAAAAAGGGCCCGGGAAACGCGACAGCGACGGGGAGCGAGGGGGTAAATGCTGTCAGGGTATTACTTTTTAATTAGCGCTATTTTATTCTGGGGGGGTATTATCTATTGTTTTTATGTAAAAGGGAGGGCTATTACTAATGTTTTATGTGGGGGGAAAGGGGGGCTGGTTATCTTTTGTTATAAAGTACGGGAGGGGGGTTAAATTAAATTTTGTTTATGTGCAGGGAGGGGGGTGTTATCTTTTTTGTTTTTGTGCAGGGAGGGGGGCTATTATCTATTGGTTTATGTGCAGGGAGGGGGGTTTTATCTAAATTTTTTATGTACAGGGAGGGGCTATTATCATTGTTATATTTGGGGAGGGAGGGGGCTATTATCTATTTTTTATATGGGGGAGGGGGGGGGTTTTTGATCTACTTTTTTATGTGCAGGGTGGGGGGCTTTTATCTATTGTTTTATGTGCAGGGTGGGGGGGGCTTTTTTTATTATTGGGTTAAAATGTGCAGGGAAAGGGGGGCCCTTTTTTCTAAATTTTTATATGTCAGGGGGGGGGGCTGTTATCTTTGTTATAAAGTGCAGGGCGGGGGGCGGTTATATACTGTTATATTTGCAGGGGGGGGGGCTTTAAACTATTGTTATATGTGCCCGGGGGCCTATTATCATTGTTATATGTGCAGGGAGGGGGGGGATTTTATCTATTTTTATTGGTGCAGGGTGGGGGGGTATTTTTCTATTATATAGTTTCAGGGGGGAGCTATAAATTAAACCCACATATTTTGCTGTTTAAAGGCCCAAAATTTCCTAAAATACACGTGCTGTGGGGCCTATAAAACTTTTTTTTAAAACCCGCTGGGGGGCCTAAACCTGCCCCATTAAAACCCGCTGGGGGGGCCTAAACCTGCCTATAAACCCGCTGGGGGGACCTAAAAACCCGCCCCAATACCCGCTGGGGGAAACCTAAAAATGCCTATTTTAAACCCGCAGGGGGGGCCTAAACCTGCCTATATACCTGTGGGGGGCCTAAAAACCCGCTTATAATTTCCTACTGGGGGGCCAAACCTGCCTATATACCGCTGGGGGACCTATAAATCTTCCCCCTACCCCAATGGGAGATATATAAAGTAAAAATAAACCCCCTTCTGGGGGGGTTTTAACTTTACTGGGGGGCCCTTTAACCCTTTACTGGGGGGCACATAATTTACGCGTGTGAAGTGCTAAATAGTCGTTAAGCCGGGTTTTTAAAGGGCCCCAGCTCAAAAACAGTTGTAAAAGTTACCAACGGGCTCCCCCGGGCACTTTTCAAACAGGCCCCTAAAATTTACCTCCTGCAAACATGGGGGAAAATATATATTTCCCCCCCTGCAAAATGGAAAATTAATATACACCCCCGCAACCTGGACCCCCAAAAACACCCCCTGCAAAATGGACACTATTTACACCCCCCGAAAAATGGGCCTATATTAAAACCTCCCGCAAACTTGGGGCACTATATATCTCTGGGCCCCTGGACCTATTTTACCTCCCGCAACATGGACCCTATTTTAAAACCCCCTGCAACCCGGACACCCATATTTCACCTTCCCGCAAACAAGGACACTATATTTACCCCCTGCAAACATGGACACTATAATTTTCACCTCCCGCAACATGACACAAATACACCCCTGCAACTGGGCACTATATAAAACCTCCCCCGGGAACATGGGGGCCTATATAACCCCCCTGCAACATGGACCACTATTTTATAACCCCCTGCAACAAAGGGGCACCCATATATACCTCCTGCAACATGGACCTTTATACACCTCCTGCAACATGGACACTATATAAACCTCCTGCAACAGGGGCACTATATTTTACCCCCCCCCAAC
>JAODAL010064179.1:0-18863 GCA_025379985.1 Phyllomedusa bahiana
AATTTTGGCGGTATTAAAGGGGCCTGGACTCGCAGGACAAGGATGTCATTCTACCGCTGTATAAAGCATTGGTGCGACCTCACTTAGAATATGCTGTTCAGTTCTTTGCTCCAGTTTATAATAGAGATGTAATGGAGCAAGAGAAAGTACAAAGACGAGCAACCAAACTTATAAGGGGAATGAAGCATCCTAGTTATGAGGAGAGGTTTGTAGAATTGAACTTATTTAGTCTTGAGAAAAGACGGCTCCGGGGGGACATGATTAATTTATATAAATATATAAATGGTCCCTACAAAAAGTATGGGGGAAAAATGATTTCATGTAAAGCCCCCTCAAAAGACAAGGGGACATTCCCTTCGACTAGAGAAAAAAGGATTCAATCTCCAGAGGAGAAGAGCATTCTTCACTGTAAGAACTGTGAATCTGTGGAATAGCCGCCTAAGGAGCTGGTCACAGCAGGAACAGGTGAGGGTTTCAAGAAAGGCTTATATGCCTACCTGAAACTAAAGAATATTAATGCGTACATAGCCATGTAACATTCTGGATCCTGGCTGGTGGAGGCTCTGGGGTCAGAGATGGGGTCTCCCCTGGAGCACGTTGGTTCTTGCCTTGTGGGTTTCAGGGCATTCACCAGTGGTGAGGCTGGGCTTGAACTCCTTGTCTCCTTCCATTCACTCACATTTTCCCCACCCTTGGTTGAACTTGATGGACTCGTGTCTTTATTCAACTGTACTAACTATGTAACTAAGTGCAGTTTTTATTGGCACCATTCTACTTGGGATTTTTGGTTACTTCCAATTTCTGGCGAGGCAAAGCAACCAAACTCGCTCCCACCTCCCACATTTTTGGCGCTGGATATTGTTTTATGGCGTTCATCGTGAGGGATATATGAGGCAATTTATTAACAGATCAGAGTTTTACATACACTTGCGATACCAATTTTTTTTTTTTTTTTACTGTTTTTATTTTTTATAATGGGGAAGGGGAAGTGTTTTGAACTTTTAATTTTTTTTTTTTACTTTTTTAAACAAATTCTCTTATTTTTCATTTTAGTCTCTGTAGGGTACTTGACCATTATGAATACTATTATGAATACTATTACACACTAGTCTGCAATACTAATGTATAGCAGAACAGTGTGCAGTTACAGCTCTCCGACCTTTAGCATCCGGCAGGGTGTAATAGGGGGCATTACTATGGCAGTCTTTATTAGCCTGTGACTGCTGCTTGGCACAACACAATTGTGTTACGCGGTAGCTGATTGGGAGGTGGGAGGGGGTGTCATCTCTTTGGCATATCTGCAAAGATTCTGCAGTCGAATTAACCGCGTCATCTAAGTAGTTCAGTTTCTTCCGATCCTGGCCACTAGAGCCAGGTGGTGGCTGTAACCAACAGTTCCTGAGCGCGCTCCAGTCATGCACCCTGGCAGGCAGAGGTAGGCGCCCTAGGAGGTAGGCGTCCTCTACCTACCTGTTGCCCTGGCCCTGCAACAAGTCGACAGCTATCTAATGTATATGGCCGGCTTTAGAATGAATCTTGAGAAGATGACTTAAGGACTTAATTAAGTCATCCCACTAAGAGGTCATCCTGCTCCCTCTGTCATTGGCCATGAAGCCCACTAGAACATAAGATGCATTAGTTGAGTTTTCTGCTGAAGATGTAGCATTCGTCTTACTTATTCCTAATTACACGCACACTTTAGTGTTGTTTTTAGAGGCCAGATGTGGATGGAAGATAAGACATGTCCATTGATCACTTATTCTACTGACTCGGACAACTATGGGGTCTGCTCCGTGTTAATTTAGTCCAGACCTCGGCATTCTTCTCCATTGCATAAGTCCTAGCGGCAGATTAATGACCCCACTTACAGGACTGATTATGCCTCGGGCTGATGAATTGTGTTATTACCATATACATATCCTATAGATGCAGGACATTTCTATGGAACGGCTCAGGAGACGACTCCCTATGGTTTTCTCGTTACTTAGTTTGTTACTAAGAAAATAATCAAACTATGACATTTTCAGCTTTTCTGGTTTTGGCCATATTGGAGACACACCCGTATCCTGTATTGTCTGGATAGATAGTGCCCCAGGGTCACCTGCATCTTTTGTTGTCTGTATAAATTGTGCTGCAGAGTCCATATGCTTTTTGGCAGCTGCATTGAAGGGCATTTAATTGGCAAAGAGGTGTCATAGCTCTTCAGGAAGTGATGGAGTACAGCTCCCTGCCCCAGAAACCAAGGAGCTGCATACAGCTACATGGTATATAGCATTACAATCCTGCCTCATCAGGGCCACCTATTTCTGGAAGGCAGACAAGGTAACTGTGGGAGCTGCTCTTGCTTGACGGCAGCTCAAATGATTCTTTCTACTAACATCTCTCAGCAAGAGGTGTACTACCCAAAAGTAGCCCCTGAGAGCCTTTTTGAAAAGCGGCAGGGAAAGCACTTTTATGCCCTGTTGTGGCAAGACCCAGTGCATAGGGCCCACTAGTGGAGTTCATTTTTGTGGCCTACCAGTGCTGTTGATTCCTGGGGTCAATCAGTGCAGTTGAGTATTATGGCCAATTAGTGGAGTTGATTCTTGGGGGCCACCAGTGGAGATGATACTTGGGGGCCATCACTGAAGTGGATTCTCAGAGCCCAACAGTGGAGTTGATTCTTGGGCCCAGCAGTAGAGCTAATTCTTAGGGCCCACCGGTGGAGATGATTCTGGGTTCCACTAGTGGAGTTGATTCTTGGGCCCCACCAGTGGAGTTGATTCTTGGGGCCCACAGTGGAGTTGATTCATGGAGACCACTAGTGGAGTTGATTCTTGGACCCAGCAGAAGAGATAAGTCTTGGGGCCCACCAGTGGAGATGATTCTTGGGTCCCACCAGTGAAGTTGATTCTTGGGCCCAGCAGTAGAGCTGATTCTTGGGGCCACCAGTGGAGATGATACTTGGGGGCCACCACTGAAGAGGATTCTTAGAGCCCAACAGTGGACTTGATTCTTGGGCCCAGCAGTAGAGCTAATTCTTAAGGTCCACCATTGAAGTTGATTCTTGGGACCAACTAGTGGAGTTAATTCGTGGGGCCCACCAGTGGAGTTGATTCTTGGGACCAACCAGTGGAGTTCATTCTTGGGGCCCACCAGTGGAGTTGATTCTTGGGCCCAGCAGGGGAGTTAATTCTTAGGGCCCAGCAGTGAAGTTGATTCTTGGGTCCAGCAGTGGAGCTAATTCTTAGGGCCCACCAGTGGAGAAGAACCTTGGTGCCCATTTTCCAACTACTGCACATGACTTTTCCGCTCTCCTTCCTACTTTCTCCATCTCTTTCTCTGTCTTACTATGTCCAGGGGCTCACCATGTGCTCCTCTGGTCCACTGTGGGCCAGTCCGAGCCTGAACTTGATTGTCAGTGAGTTTACTTTACATCTCCATGAGCACCCTGCTTGTTTGGTGTCTTTGCTGTAGGGGGTCAGATCAGTCTGCATTGGTTTGGCACCTGATAGTCTTCTGAATGCAGCTCTAGATGTGACTGGAGAAGAGGGCATCTCAGATTACAGCAATAACATTGGGGATAATCTTGTCAGATGTCCGATCTTTCTGCCATCAGTTTTCTGTTTTCCTGGGTGGTGTTCCCCCTTAGCTGTATATGTTCTGTGTTTTTCCATATTTTTGTGCATGTGGTAGCTGTAAACATGGGAAAGCTGCCTTGGATGAGGTGGAAACTGCTGGTGTTTTGATGTTGTTACAGTCCCGGCACCATGTCCGATGTCTGGCTGCAGGTCTCAGTTTTTAAAGGATCCACACCCAAGTAACCGCAAACACAACATAAGCCTCGTGCCCCGCGGTGTCTACCTGATCCCGGCCCCTGCTAGCTACATGGATGGATGTCATTTATTTAATTTCGTTTCAATGTTCCATGACCACAATCAGACTTCACTCCGCGCTGACATCATCCATCGCCCCAGTCCAAATAACTCGTCCTTGATGCCTTGCAGTTGTCTCTGTGTCAGACTTCATTATCCCTGAAAACATGGATTCAGCTATAAAAAAAGAAAAAACAAGTCTGGCCCCAAATCTAAACTAATAATACTAATATATTGTGTACTTGTTGGACCCCCGGCAAAAGCGATGTTTGGAGCCTCTACCACCACCCTGTGGGTTAACGCATTGTAAGAATTTATTTCTTACATGGATTTTTTCAGGCCCCACACTTGATCTCCAAACTGTGGGCCATCAACATTGACAAATGCATAAATGCCCACAAGATGAGTTCATCCCCGCTTCACAGTTCATCACATCTACAAGACATACATAGAGGAGAGATTGCCCCCTACACGTTTTGCTATATTCATAATTGACAGACTGGGATGCTTGGAGCCCACCAGTGGAGTTGATTCCTGGAGCCCAGTGGCGTAACTACCGGGGTAGCAGGGGTAGCAGTTGCTACGGGGCCCCTGCGCTTAGGGGGGCCCGGGGCAGCTGCTACTGTGTCCGCTACCCTCAGTAATTGCCGCTCCTGGGCCCGCCGGCAGTGAACTTAACAGTTCACTGCGGTGGGCGGGGAGCTGCAGGGCCAGCACATACTCCTCTGAACGCCCGGCCCCCCGGCCCGAGCGTTCAAGGGCAGCGCTGCTCGGTAGTAGCAGGACGGAGTGCCGATCGCTTCCGCTCTGTTACTCTTCCCCCTGCCGGCCCTCTGTGGTCACGTGGCGCGCGCGGTGACGTCACATCACCGCGCCCGGCCACCGCGCTGAGCGCAGAGGCTGCAGGAGAGCAGCAGAGCGGAGCGAGCGGCGCATCGGGGGAGCGTGGACCGAGGTGAGAAGTTGTTCTTATTTATATCTACCCCATATGCCTGCCTATAGACCCATATGCTTGCCTATAGCCCCCATATGCCTGCCTATAGCCCCCATATGCCTGCCTATAGCCCCCCATATGCCTGCCTATAGCCCCCATATGCCTGCCTATACCCCCCATATGCCTGCCTATAGCCCACCATATGCCTGCCTATAGCCCCCCATATGCCTGCCTATAGCCCCCATATGCCTACCTATACCCACCCATATGCCTGCCTATAGCCCCCCATATGCCTGCCTATAGCCCCCCATATGCCTACCTATACTCCCCATATGCCTGCCTATAGCCCTCATATGCCTGCCTATAGCCCCCCATATGCCTGCCTATAGCCCCCATATGCCTGCCTATAGCCCCATATGCCTGCCTATAGCCCCCCATGTGCCGACCTATAGCCCCCATATGCCTGCCTATAGCCCCCATATGCCTGCCTGCCTATACAGCCCCCTATATGCCTGCCTGCCTATACAGCCCCCTATATGCCTGCCTATAGCCCCCCATATGCCTGCCTATACCCCCCATATGCCTGCCTATAGCCCCCCATATGCCTGCCTATACCCCCCCCATATGCCTACCTATAGCCCCCATATGCCTGCCTATAGCCCCCATATGCCTGCCTATAGCCCCCATATGCCTGCCTATAGCCCCCCATATGCCTGCCTATAGCCCCCCATTTGCCTGCCTATACCCCCCCATATGCCTGCCTATACCCCCCATATGCCTGCCTATAGCCCCCCATATGCCTGCCTATAGCCCCCATATGCCTGCCTATAGCCCCCATATGCCTGCCTATAGCCCCCCATATGCCTGCCTATAGCCCCCATATGCCTGCCTATAGCCCCCCATATGCCTGCCTATAGCCCCCATATGCCTGCCTATAGCCCCCCATATGCCTGCCTATAGCCCCCCATATGCCTGCCTATAGCCCCCATATGCCTGCCTATAGCCCCCATATGCCTGCCTATAGCCCCCCATATGCCTACCTATAGCCCCCATATGCCTACCTATACCCCCCATATGCCTACCTATACCCCCCCATATGCCTGCCTATAGCCCCCCATATGCCTGCCTATAGCCCCCATATGCCTACCATACATCCCCCATATGCTGCCTATAGCCCCATATGCCTGCCTATAGCCCCCATATGCCTACCTATAGCCCCCCATATGCCTACCTATAGCCCCCATATGCCTGCCTATAGCCCCCATATGCCTGCCTATAGCCCCCCATATGCCTGCCTATAGCCCCCCATATGCCTGCCTATAGCCCCCATATGCCTGCCTATAGCCCCCATATGCCTGCCTGCCTATACAGCCCCCTATATGCCTGCCTGCCTATACAGCCCCCTATATGCCTGCCTGCCTACCTATACAGCCCCCTATATGCCTGCCTATACAGCCCCCTATATGCCTGCCTATACAGCCCCCTATCTGCCTGCTTGCCTGCCTATACAGCCCCCTATCTGCCTGCTTGCCTGCCTATACAGCCCCCTGCCTGCCTGCCTATACAGCCCCCTATATGCCTGCCTGCCCATACAGCCCCCTATATGCCTGCCTGCCTATACAGCCCCCTATATGCCTGCCTGCCTATACAGTCCCCTATCTGCCTGCTTGCCTGCCTATACAGCCCCCCTATCTGCCTGCCTGCCTATACAGCCCCCTATATGCCTGCCTGCCTATACAGCCCCCATATGCCTGCCTGTACAGCCCCCATATGCCTGCCTCTACACCCCTATATGCCTGCCGTATACCCCCACAAGCCTGCCTGTATACCCCCACAAGCCTGCCGGTCTACTTATATGGGGCCCCTTTAGCTACCTAAACCCTACCTATATGGCCCCTATAGCCCACCTAACCCCTGTCTACCTGTATGGCTCCCTATAGCTACCTAAACCCTGCCTGCCTATATGGGCACTCTATTGGCTACCTAAACCTTGCCTATTTTGGGGCCCCATATATCCTATCTAAGCCCTGCCTGCAAAAATGGACCCCATATAGCCAGGGGGCAGGTGCTGGAAAAGTCAGGATTCTAAGATATTTGTGTCTAAATCTGCAGGGACAAGTGGTCGGGAGATGTCATCAAGATGGCGGACTGGACCGGATGCAGAACAAAAGAGAAAGTCAACGACTCATCAGAGAAACATCACCTGTGAGTCACAAGATGTAACTGCACTGTAATCACTTATATGTCTGCACAGGCTGTGTACCCTGGTGTCTACCACTATATGGTCACTGTATGGTGGTTATATACAGTCTGCAGAGCCTGTGTCCACGGGTGTCTCCCACTATATGGTCACTGTATGGAGGTAATATACAGTCTGCAGAGCCTGTGTACACTGTTGTCTACCACTATATGGTCACTGTATGGGGGTGATGTAAAGTCTGCAGAGCCTGTGTACACTGGTTTCACCACTATATGGTCACTGTATGGAGGTAATATACAGTCTGCAGAGCCTGTGTACACTGCTGTCTACCACTATATGGTCACTGTATGGAGGTTATATACAGTCTACAGAGCCTGTGTACACTGGTGTCTACCACTATATGGTCACTGTATGGTGGTTATATACAGTCTGCAGAGCCTGTGTACACTGGTGTCTACCACTATATGGTCACTGTATGGAGGTAATATACAGTCTGCAGAGCCTGTGTACATTGGTGTCTACCATTATATGGTCACTGTATGGGGCTAATATACAGTCTGCAGAGCCTGTGTACACTGGTGTCTACCACTATATGGTCACTGTATGGTGGTTATATACAGTCTACAGAGCCTGTGTACACTGCTGTCTACCACTATATGGTCACTGTATGGTGGTTATATACAGTCTGCAGAGCCTGTGTACACTGCTGTCTACCACTATATGGTCACTGTATTGTGGTAATATACAGTCTGCAGAGCCTGTGTACACTGCTGTCTACCACTATATGGTCACTGTATGGAGGTAATATACAGTCTGCAGAGCCTGTGTAAATTGGTGTCTACCATTATATGGTCACTGTATGGGGGTAATATACAGTCATCAGAGCCTGTGTACACTGGTGTCTACCACTATATGGTCACTGTATGGAGGTAATATACAGTCTGCAGAGCCTGTGTACACTGGTGTCTACCACTATATGGTCACTGTATGGTGGTTATATACAGTCTGCAGAGCCTGTGTACACTAGTATATACCACTTTATGGTCACTATATTATTATATATTATTATTATTAGACAGTATTGGTCTTTGTGTACTGATCAGTAATAGTGTAGGGTTATTATTCAGTCACTATGTGGTGGTAATTTGTGGTCGTGTTCTGGCGGTATAATCAGGTCCTTATGTAATAGTGTTATTGGTAATGTTGGTCTTGGTATAGTGGATTTGTTTGGTAGCAGTATGATGGTGATATGTATGTTGAGGTATTTGCCCCTTGTATTATCTACATTATCTAACAGCATGTCCTGGTACATGGTCGTGGTCAGGGAGGGGCGGGGTAGGGGGCCCCATCCAAAAGTTTGCTATGGGGGCCCTGGCTTCTCTAGTTACGCCCCTGCTGGAGCCCACCAATGGAGTTGATTCGTGGGGCCCACCAGTGGAGTTGATTCCTGGAGCCCACTACTGAAGTTGATTCTTAGGGCCCACCGGTGAAGCTGATTCTTGGGGCCAACCAGTGGAGATCAGTCTTGGGGCCCACCAGTGAAGTTGATTCTTGGGGCCCACCAGGGGAGTTGATTCTTGGGGCCCACGAATGGAGTTGATTCCTGGGGGCCACCAGTAGAGTTGATTCTTGGGGCCCACCAGGGGAGATGATTTTTGGGCCTATTAGTGGAAATGATTATTGGGGCTCACACTGGAGTTGATTCTTGGGGCCCACCAGTAGAATTGATTCTTGAGGCCCACCAGTGGAGTTGATCATTTGGGCCTATTATTGGAAAAAGGGTTCTTGGGGGCCCACCACTGGAGTTGATTCTTGGGGGCCATTTGTTTAAGTTAATTTTTGGGGCCCAGGGGGTTGCTAGGGGGCCCCAAAAAAAAACCCGGGGGGGGGCCCCGGAAACCCCGTGTTGTGTTTTGCTCAGGGAAGGGGGGGGTTTCACACAGTGTTTTTTTTCGCCCCATGAACCGTGGGCAAGTGTTTTTTTCAAGAAAAAACTGTGGGGCCCGTGCGTCCCCCCGGAAACTCCCACTAATAATTTTTTCTCCCCCCAAAAAGGTTTAAACGTTTCCTCTTCCCCTTTACAGCTAAAAGTTACCATAATGTCCCGGGCCCGGTTTTCTTTAGGGTGGGGTTTGGGGAAGGCCCAAATTTTCCCGCCAAAGTACGGACCAACAATTTCCTCGGGGGAAACATAACACAAGGGGTTTTGGTGGGTATAGCCGTGCTGTTAAAAAAAGCGCCAAAAATCGCCCCACCAAAAACTTTAAAAAAACATAGCTTTAGGGCTATGGAAATTTTTTGTTTTCCCCGCACACCCGAACCCGCCCGTAAAAATAAGGGAACCTGCCGCTTAAATTTAGTTGGGGAAAATGAAGATGGGTGGGAGGTGGCCGGAGCGCTTCTGAAACAAACCTGGAAAAACACGTTTCTTCCAAGAGGCCCCGGGGAAAGCGGTGTGCCAGGTCCTTTTTACCCATGCGCTGTGTTTTAACCCCAAAACCTTTTTGGGGGCAGTTCCCCCCGGTTTTGTTTTGGAAGTACATACTGTTTCCCGCGTTATTTCCAGGTACGGGGGAGGGGGGGGCGGTTCCATTCACTTCCACTATCAAACTTTGTTGCCTAACTTTGAAAAAGGGAAAAAGAAAGGGACTGTAGTGGGCGGGGGGGCGCGTAGCAAAAATTTCATGGACAACGCCCATCTTGTTCCCGGGGTTGCCACCCCTTCAAAAAGCCACACCCACCCCACCTAAATGCAAAAACCCCTTTTTGGGAAAAAACCAAAAATTTGATGCCCTTAATTTCCAGGGAGAAACCCCCCCATCTGCAGCTTACAGGCAGGTAGATTTCCCCCCTTGTAGCCAAAGAGATGCCCCCTTTTACCAGGTAGGTGCCCCCCCCTTTTTTTGCCGGTAGGTGCCCCCCCTTTGTTGGGCCCGGTAGGTGCCCCCCATTGTTTTTAAGGTAGTGCCCCCATTGTTTTTCCAGGTGTGCCCCCCATTGTTGCCCAAAAGGTGGAAGGGCCCCCCGTTGCTAGTAGTGCCCCCTCTGTTGGGGCCCGGTTAATTCCCCCCCTGTTTTCCAGGTAGAGGGCCCCCATTGTTGCCCAAGGGGATGTCCCCTCTGTTTTCCAGGTTGTGCCCCCCTTGTTTTCCAGGTAGTGCCCCCCTTTGTTGCCAGGGAATGTCCCCCCTGTTGCCAGGTAATGTCCCCCCCTGGGTTTTTAGGAAAATGCCCTCTCTGTTGCCAGGGTAATGTCCTCCCCCCTTTGCCAGGGGAAAAATTTCCCCACTGTTGTCAGTAGATGCCCCCCCGTTGCCAAGGGAGATGCCCCCCCCTTGTTTTCCCGGGGTTTTAAAAAATGCCCCCCCCCGTTGCCCCGGTAATGCCCCCTCTGTTGCCGGGAGTGCCCCCATTGTTCCCGGTAATGCCCCCTCTGGTTTCCAGGTAGATTCCCCCCTCTGTTTTCCAGGTATGTCCCCATTGTTGCCAGGTAGTGCCCCCCTCTGTTTTTCCCGGGAGATCCCCCTTTATTTTCCAGGGAATTGGCCCCCCCCTTGTTGCCAGGTTGTGGGCCCCCCTTTTTTCCCGGTAATGTTTCCCCCCTGTTGCCCAGGGAGTGCCCCCCCCCGTTGCCAGGGAGAGCCCCCCATATAGCTAAAAAAAAATTAAAATAATAAAATCCCCTAAACCCCACCAGCCCTGCAGCACGGCCCGCCTTTCCGGGCGATCCTCCTCAGCGGCCCCAAAGGGGGAAGTGAGAGGGAGCCGCCGTCACTCCCCTGCAGCCCCGCGCCACTTCCCCTGCGCCGCTGAAACCTGTAAAGTTGCGGCGCCCCACACCCAGGGGGGCCGTACATACAGGGGGAGGGGGAGGGGGGACGAAACCCTTTTCCCCCCCTTTTCCCACCCTGAAAACCCCCGGCGGAACCCGGCGGGGAAGCGGGCGCAAACAGCCGCTTTTACCCCCCTGTAGGGGCGGGCCCCCGGGGCCAGAGTACGCACAGCGCTACCTGTCCCCCGCGGGGCCATTTAAAGAACCCCCCCCGCCCGCAGGGAAAGCCAACCTTTCCCCCCCAGGGCGGGAGGGGACCCCCAAATAGCCCGGGCCCCCCCCGCCAAAAACGGGAGAGTTGGCATGTTGGGCTATCATGCCCCGTAAGTGGGCGTCACTTCCTCCCCCGTTTTTGCCAATAAAGTGGGGTATTTGGGACACACGGGAAGATGAGATGTAATTTAAAGCTCCTTGAGAACTATGAATTCGTAAAATTTCGGGGCGCTTTTTCGGCGTAATTTAAAGCGCAAAACGCCATGAAAAAAGCGGGCCCCGCGGTTTACCGCCAAACGTGAGCACCCGGGCCCCCGTCTGACTGCACCCGCTAAAAATCAAACGCAAACCCCACAAATGACAGATAAAAAAAAATTTTAAAATTCCCAAAAAATTCAAACAACAGGTCAAAGTTTACATGTCTAAGGGGGAAATTCACATGGGGTAATTGGGGAGTAAACCATAGGCTTTTTTTCCATAGAGAATTAAAGGGATTAATTTTCCTCCCCCCAAAAAAGGGGTACAAAAAAGATTGTAATTTTATGCGCGGGGGGGATAAGTGGACAAAATTTAAAGCATGTCTATGGGCCCCGGGGGGGGCGGTTACCCACCCCCCCCTTTCCCCGTCTTTGAGAAGAAAAGTGTTTTAATTTTAGCCCCGACTCCTGAAGCCCACAGTGTAATTTTCCCCACGTTTGTTTCAAAATCAAAACACCGTGTGAACAAGCCAACAGACACCCCAGGCAGGATTTTTGTTTTAAAATGAGTGAATGAGGTGATATTGTTTAAATGTGTGTGTAAACAAAAAATATACATACACACACACAGGCGGGAAAACACCCCAAACACATACGGGGATTAAAACACACAACATGCATACACACACAAACAGAGCCCTACACCACACGTATACCCCATTTATTCCCTACACACAAAACATCTATAAAAAACACATACCCAAAAACATTTACATACACATACATTTATACAGTTTTACATTCAGGAAAATTATTTTTGTCTCCCCCAAATTTCACCCAACTTAAAAATTATTGTTTGGACAACCCGAGGGCCCTCCCTCCAAACCCCCCTTGCTGGTCTTTTGGGCCCCGAAAATAGGGGGCACGCAGGGGGGTAAAAAAAACCCCCTCACAGCTGGACGCACTCTGGGTTCCTGATTTCCCCTTTATAAAAAGTGAGGGAGCCCGCGCCCCCCCTCCCCCCCCTCCCCCCCCCCTCATCCCGGAGTTCCCCCCCCCCCCCTTCTTTCCGGGACAAGCCCGCTGCTGCTCTGAAATTGTAAAGACGGTCCAGGGGACGCAAAAGCAGTTTCAATACTTTTCGGGTCCCACAGGGTCACAGAAAGAAACCGGAACGGAACCGTTTTTGAAAACCCGGGGCAAGGGAGTCGGCCGGGGGTTGTGCCCCGACCAAAAACCCAAACCCCAAAAGCCCCTGATTGGGGCCCAAATCTTAAGTTTTTTTATTTGGGGGCCTTTTTAGGGGAAATGATTACGGGCCTATTTAAATGGGGAAAAAATATTTAGAACCACCACTGGAGTTGAATTTTTGGGGGGCCCCCCTGAAAAGATATTTCCCTTTTGGGGGCCCATTAGTGAAGTTTTATTAATTGGGGCCCACTAGGGGGGTTTTTAAATTTTTGGCCTTTTAGTTGGGGATGATTCTTGGGGCTCCCCCCGGGGGGTTGGGTTCTTGGGGGCCCCCAGTGGGAGTTTGGGTTCGTGGGCTCACCAGGGGATTCTTTCGGGTCACCACTAGAGTTGATTCCCTTGGGGGGCCACCCCCTTTTGAGCTATTCTTGGGGCCCATCAGTGGCTGGCTTTTTTAAAGCTAATTGACAATTTTTTTCTTTTTTTTTTTCCCCCGGGGGCATTACTTTTTCCTATAAACTACCCACAATTGGGGGGTTTTCCCCAAGAAGAAATAGCTCCCCCCTAAGTTTTTTATCAAAGACCTCTCACCAGCCCCCCAATTTTCCCACCTGGCTTTTAGGAAAGAGCTTTTTCATTTTTGGGAGGTTTTTCGATTTGGAGGAAAGCTTTGGGTTAAAAACCTTTCTAAATTTTTTGAAAAATCTTTTTTCTTTTTTTCTAGAAAATTAAACTTTATCTTGGGCCTTCAAGTTAAACACAAAACCAATTTTGGGGGACTAAAGAAACAGTTTTTAGCTTTCTTTGATGTTTATTACCATTTCCCTTAACCCCCCCTGGGTGGGTTCTACTGAAATCAGGGGTTTCTGAGATGCGTCCATAAAGGGCCCCCCAGGGCATAAAAGCCAAATAGTTTTCTAGACCCCTTTTCAGTTTTTCACTTTCGCTCTATGCTCTGTTGGGGGGCCCCCTGGAGGCGTGCCAACCCCCCCAAAGGGGGTTTGTCCTTTTCCCGTCTTCCTGCTGATGTTGCCCTCCGTGTCCATGTGCTTTTCGGGTAGGATTGGGCCCAAAGCCCCCACTCCGGGGTTGTGTCGGTTTCGGAGTGAATGGACCAAAGGGGCCTCTCCTTTTGTCAAAGGGTGTTAAATCCTTCTAGTGGGAAAAGGAACGGAAAACCTGTGAAGGGTTTTGGGGGCTACAGCGTGGGGAAATGGGTTAAAATATCTTTTTTTAAAAATTTTCTTTCCCCAACCCCCCGTTTAACTATAATTTTAAGTGGACACTCTGTTTTTGTTTTTTCTTCTTTAGTTCATTAGAAATTGATTCGAGGGGACACCCACGCCAGTAACTTTTTCTTTCCTGCAGCGAAAACAAGAATTTTTCACGCTGGGGGCCCCTTGGGGCATGTACCTGGGGAATACGGATTTCTCACTGCTGCAGCGGGTCAATTGTGGGCCTGCCGGGTGAATACAGGGTTCTCACTGCGCAGCGGGTCAAAGTGAACCTGGGACTGAATACAGGAAATTTTTTCCCCGCTGCCCCTGGGTTTATGTGACCTGCACGAATACAGGATTTCTCACTGCTGCAGCCGGGTCATGTACCCCGCACTGAATACAGGATTTTCTCACTGCTGCACTGGGGCATGTGACCTGCAGCTGAATACAGGATTTCCACCCTTGCCCGCAAACTGGGGCTTTTGACCTGCAGCGAATACAGGGTTTCTCAACTGGCAAGCCGGTCCCCTGTGGGCCTGCAGCCCGAATACGGAATTTTTCCCCTCTGCAGCCCGGGTCATTTGAAACCCTTTTACTCTGAGTTGGGTAAAAAACACAACCCAAAATGTTTGACCCTAATTTAAAACTCTCTAACATTCCCCTATGGGAGGTTCAAAAACAGTCTCATAGGAATTTTAGAGGAACAACTTCCCGCAGCATCAAAGGCACAGGGTTTTCAGCCAATCAGAAAATCCAAATCATTGACCTAACAGAGACCGTTGCCCTCCCCCAAAAATCCGTATGCAGCTGCAGGGAAGCAAATTTCTGGGCACCCCCCCCGGGGTAAACCCAGAAGCAATTTTTAAAGAGGTTTAAAAGAAAAAAAAAAGAACCTTTTAAAATGGGAAAAACCCCCTAAAGGGACAAATTTATAGGCTTTGCAATGATCTTTCTAGGTATTGACCCTCACCTTTTTATTTCCCCCATTACGGGCCCCTTTCTTCCCCTGAATTTGGATGCCACCCGGCGGGTAGCTCCCGGGGGGTTCAGAGGTAGCATTTCCCCTACCCCCGGGGGCCCCGCAGCCTGAAGGGGGGCCCAGAAGCCCATCTGCCACATTTGGGAGATACCAGAAATTGAACATTTCTTCAGGTAACTGGGGGGCCCCCAATTCATTTTTTTGCACTAGGCCAAGAAACTTAAAGTTTTTTCCCCTGATGCCAAACATAGCGCCGATCCCCTGTTTAAGGGGTTTGCAACTTGGTTTTTGTCCCCTACAAAAAGTCAGATCCCTGTATAAGGTTTAGGGGAAAAAACAGGGGTGTTTTTCTATGACTCGTTTTTATCTTCTGTGTCCTTTCATCAAATTTAAATTTACCCATTTTGCCAAAGGGAAAATTTAAAATCTTTTCTACTCTAACTTTCCCTTAAAAAAAAAATAAAATTTAAATTTTTTTAATATTTAAAAAAGAAAAAAAAAAACCCATTAAACCTAATAGAATTTAAAATTTGGGGCTTTAAGGTCCCCTCCTTAAAGCCGTTGTCTCACTACGATTTCCCCAACCTCCCGTCCCCCTTTGTTTTGGTTTTACTTGGAAAATTTAAAGGGGGGTGTTTTACTGCCCTTTCCCAGAGCTGCATAGAAGGCCCGGCTGTAGCTTATAGCAACCATGGGTGCAGCCTTCAGGGGAGATTTAAACAGGTCTTTTAGCTAAAGCAACTCCGGGTGCAGCCTATCAGGGGAAAATCAAACGGTCGTAGCTAAAGCGACCTGGGGAGCTGATACAGCCCATACCAAAGTGATATCTCGAATGGTAGGATACTAGGATTTCGTTTAAAGGAACCCCCTATTTGCAAATGACCTTTTTTTTTTTGCAAGATCTTTAACATAAAAAATAAAACCTTATAGTGAAACCCAAACCCCTTTTTAAATTTCTCATATTTTAAAAGTTCCTATAGATAACTCCGGATTTCTCACTCTCTAGAAGCAACTATTAAAAACCCCAAAACAAGAATTTTTACTTTCCCTAATTGTGCACTCTCAAAGCTAATGGGGTGCTTTAAAAGGGTCGTTCCCGACGGGCTTATTCTGGGGGCCCGGGTTCCAGCCGTATTTCGCACCGTATTTTGCGCTGCAGTATGGGGGGAAACCCCCTCAAAAACGGGAAAACCATAGTTTTTCATAAGAAAAATGGATTTTCCTTTTCCCCCTCCCGCTCGGCGGGGAAAAGTGACATTTCACCCCGCAATTGTCGGCCCAAAAAGCCCTGTGAACATTGCCAAAAGAGGGAAACCAAAATAAAAAGATTTGCTATTTTTCAAAAACCAAAAAGGGCAAAAATCAGGCTGGTTGTTTTCCCAAAATTTAAAGGGCAAAAATTGGGAGAAAATTTAAAAAGTATCCCCTCCCAGCGGGAATATTGGAAAGAATAAGGTGGGCCAAAGTTTAAAAATTTGAGACTCTCAGTTCACATATTTTGATCAAAAAAATTTTTTAAACTGCCCCCCCGACTTTTAACTGATCCAAAAACGGGCAAATCCCCATCCTATCTTTAACCCCCCCTCAATCGACCAATCAGGGCCCCTCACTGGGGCACCGACTCCCCTTATTCAGAGAGAAAAAAAAAAAACCCCCCAACCTGCAACTCCCTTCATTTGAAAAAGCCTGTGAGAGTGGGGGGGCAGAAAAACCCCAAAAAGGAAGCAAACCCCTTTTCCCTTTCCCCCCATAGGGTTTAAAAACAATGTACCCAAGTATAAAAACCCCTAATTTTCCCGCCACAAAAACAATTTTTGAAAAAACCCTATGCAAACCGGGCCCCTGGCAGGGGGCGCGGGGGCAAAACATGTAATTAAAACATGTGCAAACACAAACCCCGCCGCCAATCCACAAAATCCACAGGCTGCAAAGAAAGGGCAGCTTGCAGGTTTGGGTTTTTTTTTATTTTTTCCTCTTAATAAGGAGGTCCGGGGGTTTCCCCGGGGAGAAGGGCCGAAATTGGGTCGATTGAGAGGTTTAAAGATAGGGAAAAGGGCTGCCCGAAATTTTTTTTTTCACCCCGAAAGTCAATCGGGGGCACTTAACCCTCTTTTGATCAAAAAATGTAAACCAAGAGTCCCCAAAGGTTTTTTTTCATTATAAAAGTAGCCAAAAGCTTTTTTAGGGGATTTCCATGTACTGCAAATTTCCCCTTTTTTTAAAAATTTTAAAAAATCACACCTGGGCCCTCCCCCAAAATGGTCCCAAAGGGAACTTTCGTCCCTTAGGGATAGAGGTCTTGGGCACGTGGGGCACATATTTGGTTCTTTAAAAACCAACTGGGCAGCTCCCCCTTTAGTTCAATTAACCAATTAGTGTTTCCCCTTTCATAGTTCTCCCAACTCAACTTCCCACTAAAAAAAATAGTAAAAAATTTTCCCTGCCTTTCTTTGACCAAAAATACAGAATAAAACGCCCACAAACATTTGGGCGCCTGTTTTTAAATTCCCCTCACCGCAAACTGCACACGGGTGTTTAGCAAAGAAGTTTCCCGGCCCCGTGTGGGGCACATTTTCCTTCGGGCGGTCAACCTTTTGCCCTTCCCCCTAGCTACACCGGGATTTTACCCAGCATTTCAAATTTCGTATGCGCGCATCAGACCAGGGAAATCAAATTCCTTTCCCTTTCCCTAGCTACAAAGGCATCTACCCCCATTTTAGATTGCCCTATGGCGCACATCAACCAGGCGGGGGCCCAAATTCTGCCCTTTTCCCCTACGTTTCTGGTTACCAAAAAGCACCTTAAAAACTGTAAGAGCAACGCCTGGGAACATTTCCCCTCGCCCAAAACCCCCAACCCATTTTTTTTGGTCCATATTGCGCTAAAAACCAATTTGACCCATAATTTTTGGAAGTAAATGAACGGCGACAACAAAACTAGGGGGGCCCGGAACCGACCATAAAATGTCTACGAAATTTCCCCGTATTTGGGCTTTTGCCAAAAGTAATTTTTGGCAATACACATTGCCAAAAATATTATACTTTTGGTTTTAAAAGTTTAAAATTTCCTTTTTCATACTTTCTGGGCAAAAAAATTTGGGGTTTGTAAAAAAATTTTGTTTTTTCCCAAAGTTGGCCTTGTTTTTTTCCCAATATCCCGTATTTTTTGGACTACAATTGCCCTTACTCTAGGAACAACCAAAAAATCCTTAGACCCTTTTTTGAAGGTAGCAAATCACTTAATTTTTGGGTTTCCCTTTTTATAGCAAGCATTACTTTTAGGGGAGCAACCCGTTTTTGGGGTAGACTCTCGGTATTATAGTTGCATCTTTAAAAGTGAACAATAATTATCATAGGGGAAAATATAAAATAAAGAAAATTTAAAATTTAAAGGAAAAGGACTTAGTGCAAATTTTTAATACTAGGTTTAATAAATTTTTTTTATAAATATTAATAAAAGTTTAAAATATTTTTAGTAAAGTAAAGTTTGAGTGATAAAATCCAATTTGGGCCTTTTGACAAAGTAATAAATCAATTGTCCCAATAGTCACCCTTTTTTCTCGGGTATATTTTCCCCCCTTTTAATATGTTACTTGCCCTTTAATCATTCCCTGCAAAAGGGGCCCAAAACATTTTCATCTCAAGCTTAGCTTAGGGCATTTTGATGAGACTTAAGGGGCAAACTTTTTTCAAGTCAATTCATTGAAAGGCATTGGAAAAGGAAATAAAAAAAAAAAGGGCATTCTAATTTTCTTCAATGGAAATAATTGCACATAACCATGGGAAGAACACAGTGACCTTTAAAGCAATTCCCAAACTCAACTTTTGGACATTTTTTTTTTTTCTTTCCAGCCATATTTTACAGTTCTCCCTGACAATTTTTTGGGGGTCCCCCTTGGGAAAGAAAACCTTTTAATGTGAGGTGATGATACTATGTTTGGTCTAAAATGTGGCTAAACTTTGCTTTTAAATTTTTACTTAAGAAAATTTCACAACCCCCAGTCCCCCAAGTCCCCCCCCAGGGGGCGGTTTCTAGGGTCCTAAAAAAAAACCGGGGGGTCCCGGGCCCTTTGTGTTTTTCCCCCGCCCATTGTGAACTCGGGTTTTTTTTTACAGAGAAAAAAACCCTTTTGTTTCCCCTTTAATAAATTTTTTTGCACATCCCCCCCACAGATCCCGTCCCATCTCCCCCATCACTGTACAGTAAAAAAACCAATGACAAAATTTTTTTTTTTCAGAAATTCTCA
>JAODAL010064180.1:0-18862 GCA_025379985.1 Phyllomedusa bahiana
GGCGCCGAGATCTCACTTTTGCCCGCCAAAGTTTTTCCCCCCACGGATTAAAACCAGAAGAAGTCTCTTACGGGGGTGGGAACCGGGAGATCCCAAAACCATTTTTTTGCTCAAAGCGATCCCCAGATCAATCGCAGTCTTTCTGAGGGCCCCCCCCGGGAGACAGCCTGAAGGCCGCAAGGCCGGTGAGAGGGAAAGCATTCCCCCTCAGAGCCAAAAAAGCGTTTTTTTTGCACGAAGATCCTCTATGAGCACAAAGGTGTTCAGTAGTCAGAAAAGGGTTTTCTGTAGCCGCGTTTGGCACTGGCTTAAATTAACTTGGCGGGAGCTCCAGCAAAGCACGTCCAGGCCATAACCCCCGGGCCATGTCCCCTTTCACTTCCTTTTTAAGGTGTGCTCCCAGTGGACCCTCGAAGCAGACGTACACCTCTCCTTTTGCCTTATCGTCCAAACTTATGCCCTCCCCCCTGTTCCTTCTACATCTGGACCGAAACCACCACCCAGGCTCCCGAACGACCTGCCCTGGAACAGCAGGAACAACGTCCACCTGCATAGGCCCCACCCCGCTCGGATCCAGACCCACCCCCCTCGATCCCATCCCCGATCCCCGGAAAGAGGGGAGCTGAACACAAACCCACTGCTCTGCAGTAAGGAAACCCCCCCGCAAACACCTGCCAACTAGGGACCTCCCCCTGCGGACCAGATCGCGCCTCCGAAACTTTAGCCCTACATACCTCACTCTACGCCACGCCCACAGGAGACACAACAGAAGACAAACTAGGACAGGACACAGACATATACTCACTAGACTTAGGCTGCACAGGCACTGTGTTCCCGCCAGTCATTTAACAGGATCCCTGAAGAACGTCACCCATCGGTCGTTCGGCGTCCTCCTCCTCCGAATTCAGCAACTGCTGCTCAGGTCGGCCTGACGGGACCACGACCGACCGTACGGACGGCTGGGAAACTGCTGCAGCCACCACAGGCGACAAGAGGTGACAAACCCGGGCCAGTGCGACACTGCCCGCCATCGGAATGGCACCTGGAAACTGGGGTCGACGATCTACGGCTCACCGAAGTGGAACTTGGCAGGCTTCTCGGACGAACAGCGGCCTTCCCGACTAGAACGTCGCCAGGGGAGCTCGCCAGATCCACGACAAGATGACAACTAGACGCCCCAGCAGACATGGCCACAGAAAAAGAAGCCGCCCTGCCCCGATTGCTGGGATGCGCCACACAAGTGGAGGGTTCCCGGAGTAAACTATTACTGCTGAGTAAGAGTTTTGACAGACCTACATCTTAGAAGGTTTGCAGACACATTATTTAAAGAAAGAGCTTTTCAGTTATTCCATAAATTTCAGTATTTTTGCAATACTTCGTCAACTGCATTCACTTGCTGCATCATTACACACCACAAGATCTAAAAGTTTTGGCTTGACTCTACCATTACTATGACAATAGGACACTAATAGGAAATAATTTCTCCTCTGCTTCATTGCCAAAATCAATCGCCATGGTAAAGGGCAAACTTTTAAGAGCATCTATAACGGGTTTTTGTAATAGGTGCAAGAGAATGATTAATAATGGCTGCTGTCTTTGTTCTGCCACATGCATATATTTGTGTAGAAAATCATTTGAATTGGGCACCAGGGACAAGAGCAATAGGCCTACGTGTTCACTGACTAAGATAGAAATATTATGCTCAATAAGAAAACCAGTAAAAATAACTTCCCTCCCCAAATAACTGAACAACATCATTTGAAGAAATAAAGATATTAAGCTTTTTTTTCCTCATGCACTTTGGTATTTTAATTTGGCTTAGAGAGTTTACATATGTGTGCAATTTTTTAAAAACCATTAAAACCATTTTAATATTAAAAAGGAAATAACACAAATAGTACAGTACAGTAAACATAATGCATTTCAGATATACACAAAAAAGATCCAAACCTAGAGAGTGTCATGGGTCCGAAAGAGAGCCGGGCCCACCACATGCCGTACCCCCCCAAGAATACATTTAACACCACGAAAACATGGAGTAGGGTAAAAATTGATACTTTATTAAGGCAATACAAAATTTAATATAAAAAATAGTGTCCATAAAAACCCAAAGACCATAGGGGTAAAAGGGCACACAAAGTCACAGCACGGGAAGATATATAACATAATGGAAAAAAAAAGATGATAACAATTGTACCAGTAATATATAGTAACACTGCTCCATTATTTCACCCCAAAAAAAAGGAACCTCAGCATAGTGCATAAATAAAGGGTGAAAGAAAAGGGCCAAACACAGAATTAAGCAGAAGGTACTCCCAACAAAAAACCACGTCACCCGACAACCCACCCCGACGTACGTTTCGGCTAAATAGCGCTTCCTCAGGGGGATATGGCAAACGGCCCCAAAAGTGTTTATATCCCCTGCCATGATAATGCATCTGAGGGGAATTCGCGCGGCGCAGGCGCGTGTTCAAAAGCGGAAGCGCCACTGCCCCTTTCTGGCAGACCCGGAGGGGCGCAAGCGCGGACACTAGACTCGGCGCACGCGCACCACGCGTTGTGGACGCCGGGCGGGGAGCCAAAACCCCCACCAGCCTGCGCACCATCCCATTTTAAAAAGTACAAAGGATATTACCCAAAAAGGGGAACAAACACACTAATTATTGGCGCACCCCACATTACACCTAGCCAAAAATGGATATAATGGGAAAAAACCCCAAAATAGTTGCTAGCCCCGATATACATCCCAAAATAACTTGAATTTATAAAAAAACAAAGCCAATAGTCGACTAAAACATCATAATAGGCAGCAATGTTGCTGCTCTGGGGTGGCTTGGCAAAATGTCCTTTTTGTGTGATACCCGGTGCGTTTGACTATCCATTCCAACATAAACACAGGGTAGAGCGCCACCAATGCTCACTATGGATAAATTTTAAAAAACAGATTTTAAAAAAAATGTAAAAAAAGGAAAACTAGATATCACAAAGGGCACATAACTGCTCCTGTAGGCAAAAAACACCAGAGGGTGCACTGTACAATTTTCAAAACTCAATTTCACAAAAAGGGAGAAAGGTCTAGTTTTTCATTAAGGGCCAAAGGTCATAGTGTTCAGGTTTCTATCCCCCACTTCGTCCCCTTAGGCCTTCTAACACCCCCCTCTGATGCCAAGATGAAACATCAAAACCCTATACCCTTTAGCAGTTTGGGAATTTTATCCTGGGGTGTCTCAGAAATGTCTGGGGGGTGTTTTTTTTGGGGCAATCCACAACACTTTACCGCTGAGATTCACGACATTCCCTTACACGGGTCTTGAGTTCGCCCTGATGTGATACCAATATATATTTTTTGTACACACTTGCCAGATACCTACATTTTTATGCAAACCTGAGTATATAAAATCGAAATCACGCGATTTTTCTGAGGATGGGGAAACACTCGAACGAGTCAGTTTCAGCATGCCCCCGCATTGGCCGCATGGGAAAAACCCCGTTTGGTCCCCAGTGGAGCATGGGGCGTTTTTTTCCACCATTGGCTTTAAACAAGTTGGTCACCAAATTAGGGCTTCGGCCGTAATATGGATGGGCAAGGGGTCTCCTTGGCCAGTATCGAGTCCGTTTTTTGTACGTCCCATCTTAACAGGATTTACTAATTTACCCATTTTGATTGTAAGTGGTAATAAATCAGTCTTTACACCCTTCTTATTCCAAGGTTTTGGTTGAGTATTTTTCTCCCCCGGATCCTTCTGGCCCGGAATAAGCACGTTTATCATTCTGTTTTCTAAACCTCGTTCCCAACCGTTGTTTCAGATCAAAAGCTTGTGTTTCAAAAATTTTTATTTGGGGGAAAATATTCCCTCTCATACGTAGGAACTGCCCGTGGATGGGGTTTAATAGTGGCCGGGTTTTGGAAGGAAGTTGCATACAGAAGGGGGAAATTGACTGATTACTTTTATGGTAAACATCAGTTTTTAACAAAATTTTATCATCGATAGAGACCGAAAAGTCCAAAATACGATTGTCTCAAAACTGCCTTGAAATTAATTGGGTGTTAAAATCATTGTTCTTAAGGCCCGCATAAAGTCATCTACTGGACATTGTCCGGGCCCTAAAAACAGGGACTCATCAAATAATCGCAGCCCAGCACGAATGCGCCGCGATTCAAGGTACCTCATGGAAAAAACCACGTCCCAATAGCCCAAAAAGAGACCGCATACGCTGGGGCGCATGTGGCCCCCATATCGGTCCCTTATTGTTGCACATAATAAATATCTTTGAACACAAAGACATTATGGGCCACATGTATGAATCCCGCTGGGTGGGGGGCGCCCCTTTTCCGCCATTTTTTCCGGCGGAATCCTGCGCCTGTTTTATGTCGGGGCCGGGGCCGCGTTCAAACATACAATGAAAAACCGCTGCGCCTCGCCTGTGTTCGGGCGCAGTGGGGGGCCGAGGCGCAGGGGCGGCGCTGCGCCTATGTTTCGGCGCCGGGGGTAGGGGCGGCCCCAAACATGGGGGGAAAAGTCCCCCGTGCCGGGGGCCAGGGGTGGTTAGCGCATGGGGGGCCCGGGCACAGTGCGGCGCGGCGCCTATATTCCCCCCGGGAAAAAACCGCACCCCAAAACATGCGGGGAAAAGTTCCCTCCCGCCTCGCCAGTGTGTGGGGGGCACAGGGGCGGGGACATGGGCCCCATGGGGGGAACTTAGGGGGCCGTGGGGGAAAACGCCCCCCGAAAAACATTTTCCGATGCGAGACGGCCCTGGAACAGTGAGAAATCATTCCAATTGGGGGGCGAAGAAAATGAATCAAAAATCCCCTTTAAAAAGGCGTTAAAACTTTTCTTAGGAAAAGAGTTTAAACCCTAAAAAAAAAAAAATACATAAAACAAAATCACTTTCCAATATCCTAATTAAAAGAATTAGGATTTGGAAAATTTGGGGCCGGGAAATACAGAAATTTCAAATTAAAGAAAGTTTTTCTGTTTGGGTTTGGGCAGAAGCCACCCAATCAGAATGGGAAAGCGACATAAAAACCATTAAAACCTAGGGGGAAATTTAAACCCAAATCAGAATCCACGGGGATATTTCAAAAAAACATTTAAAAATGCTGAAAAGAGCTGTTTGGGTTTAAAAGCTCCCCGGGGGATTTTGGCGGGCTCAGCCAATCGGGAAGGAGCAAACAGAAAACCCCATTCAAACCAAATGGAAATTTTTGCCCCAATCAAATAGGAGCGACAAAACCCATTCAGTCTATGGAGAAGTTTGGGGAACCCCCCCCAAATCAAAAACCACGGGGGGAAAAAATTCCCAAAAAAAAAAAAAAAAGGGACAGAAAAAGTTTGTTTGGGCCCTGAGCAGCGGGGGGGCTTGGCTATCCACCCAATCAAGCTCGAGCTTCTTCTCCCATTATAGTCAAGGGGAGAAAAGGGCGCACTGAAACTCGGAAACCAGGGGCCGTGCGGCATAAATTTTTTTAAAAAAAAAAGGGTTTTAAAAATTAAGTGTAAAACATTATAAAGATAAAGAGCAAAACCCCTTCTTTACAAATAAAGCATTTTAAAAAACCCCAAAAAAACAACGCATTTTTTCCGCCGAGCCCCGCGCTAAACATGGGGAAATTTTGCAATAGAGAGAACCCCCCGGGAAAAATACAGTAATTCAAATTTTTTTTAAGCTATTCTCTTTTTGGGTTGGGCAAAAAACCACCCAAAATCAGAATAGGACGAAAAATGCCCCATTAAAAACCTATGGGGGAAAAGAATTGACCAATCAGAATGCAATCTAAATCAAAATTAAAAACCCGAAATTTAAAAATTATAACACAAACAAAATGGCCCAAAGTTATTTTAAAATGAAAAATAAAAATGGGGGAAACGAAAAAAAAATTTTAAATTTTAAATTAAAATCATTTTTCTTTTCCCTTTTTTTTCGTTAGCCAAGGACAATGGGAAGGGGTCCCAAACAAAATAAAGAAAAAACATGATTTTATTGATGTAATATTTTTTTTTCGTTACCCCCAAAATTATCTTCGTTTTATATTTCAAAATCGGGGGCCAACCCTTTTGTAATCTTGTAATTTGATTTCGGGCCCTGTACAGTTTTAATTTAAAATTGCTTAGAAAACCCATAGGAGCGTCGCCCCCCTCTCCCATTGGGCCAAATAACCCGGGGCCTCTTTTAACTTTTGCCAATCACAGAGCGCCTCCAGAATTTCCCCTTTCCCCCCCTAGAACTCTATGAGAAAATACTCGCGCTCTGATTGGGTAAGCGGGGCAAGCCCCCGCCGCTTCAAAACCCAAACACTCTTTTTTGCATTTTTACTGTATTTTAAAAAATGTCCCCCTTTTTATTTTGAAATTTGGGCAATTTTTCTCCCTAGGATAAAATGGGGCATTGTCGCTCCCATTCGATTGGCAATTCTCCCCCATAGGGTTTTAAAAGGGACCTTGTTCCCCCTTAATTTTGAAATTTGGGTGGTTTTGCCGACCAAAGAAATAGCCCTTTAAAAAATTTGAATTACTGTATTTCCCCCCGATTCCTCTATTGCAAATTTCCCCAAAGAAACGCCGGTCTCGGGCCCAAAACCCTTTTTTCCGGGGTTTTTAAATGCATTTTTTTGTAAAGAAGGGTTTCTCCTTTTTCTTTTATTTGTTTTTCAAATTAAAAAAAATCAAATTTTTTTTTTTAAACTTCATGCCGCACGGCCTGAGCGCCGAGAAATTTTAGAGCGCCCATCTCCCATAGACTATAAAAAGGGGGAAAATAGCTCCGCTCTGTTGGCTTTGGAAAAGCCAAGCCACCCGCAAACCCCAGCCAATTTAGCTCTTTTTTTGTCTTTTTAAAATGTTTTTTTGAACTGGCCCCCCCTTTTATTTTGATTGGTCCAAACTTCCCCCATAGGGAAAATGGGACTTTGTTTTGCTCCTAAATTTTTAAATTTTTTTAAAACTCCTTTTATAGGGTTTGAATGGGCCACTGTCGTCCCCAATTCCCGATTTGGGCCAAACTTCTCCAAAGGATATAATGGGTCTTTGTCGCTCCTATTCCCGATTGGGGCTTTTGGGCCCACCAATGAAATAGCTTAAAACAATTTGAATTCTTTATTTTCCCGGGAATTCTCTCTTTTTGCAATTCCCCAAAGTAGCGCCGGTCTCGGCACAAACGCGTTTTTCGGGTTTTTAAAAATGCTTTATTTGTAAAGAAAGGGGTTTGGCCTTTATCTGTTTAAAGTTTTAACACTTAATAAAAAAAAAATTTTTTTATTAATACTTTATGCCCCACGGGGCTGAGTGCCCCGGGTTTCCGAGCGCCCATCCCTCCCTAGACTATAATGGGAGAAGTAGCTCGCGCTCGAAAGGGTGGGATAGCCCAAACACCCGCTAGCTCACCCAAACGCTCTTTTTCTGTCTTTTTTAAATTTTATTTTGAATTTTTACCCGCCGTGGGTTCTGATTGGTCTTTAAAATTTTTCCATTGACCCAGAATGGGTCTTTGTCGCTCCTATTTTTGAATTTGGGTTTAAACTAGCCAAGGGCCCCCCCTTAGCTCAGCCAAAACAGCTCTTTTCTGCATTTTTAAACTGTATTTTGAATACCCCCGTGGATTCTGATTGGTCTAAACTTCCCCATATTTTTAATGGTTCACTGTCCTCCTTTCTGATTGGCTTTTTTTATCCCGACCAATGAAATGGGTTTCAGAATTTAAATTTAACGGGTATTTCCCGGAAATTTCCAAACTCATAATTCTTGATATTGCGCCGTTCTAGAGTTTTGGAAAGTGTTTTTTTTTCATTATGTTTATTTTTTACTTCAGCCCTTTTTCTGACACTTTTTCCGCCTTTAAAGGGCGATTTTTTTCGGAATCAATTCCTGCTGCACGGGCCAGCCCCGAGATTTCTGCGCGATCCGTCTGCTTCCTGCATTTTCCGATCCTGTTTCACTTCGCCTCTGTGGACATTTGACCAAAAAAAAACCTGGTCGCCTTCGGAGCTGCCAACGCTGCACTGCCCTCGCTTGCCAACTCGCCATCGTACATGCCTCGGGGTTTTCAAACCGGCCCCGCTCCCCCCCCCCCGGAATGCCTCCCCCACCCCCAAAGCCCGCCCCTTCATGGGGGCGCAGCGAAAGTGGTGAACACTGCGCCTAACACTGAATCCCCACCCAAACAGGGGGATTCGGGCTGGGAGGCGCATAAAACGCCAAAAAACAGGGGTAAAGCCGATCATACATGTCGCCCTATTTCAAAATAAACTTGGGGAGGCCCCAAAAAGTTAAACACATTTAAAATCCTGAAAACCACTCCTTTGTAGAAAAAAATTGACAGCTCTTGGGGCCGTCGACATACGGATGCGGGTAAAGGATTCGACATAGCCGAACCAAATATACACAGACTCGATACAGATCCCCGACCCGCCTGAGAACATCTTCGAAATCTGTACAAAGGGGGGCAACTTTTCAACCAGGGGTTTTTGAGGTAGAAATCAATAACTTGCAGCGGGGTCCGCCATACCCCTCAAACCCTACACATGGGACATCCCGCGGATCGCGGGGTCTTTGTTTTTTGGGCAATAAATAGTGTTGGAGTTTTAGGAATTTAAACCCAATAAAAAAATAATACACCTTTTTGGAAATTCACCTTCCCCGAATGCTTTTCCAATTTTTCCCCGCCAACTCGATCTTAAAAGTATTAGTGGGGTTGTAGGCAATCTTTTTTTTTAAGTTGCCCTGTCCACTACAGATGTTTTCCCTTTCATATTTAATAAACCCAAAAACAAACTTTTCCCCCCTTTGTCTGCCGGTTTAAATAGTACTCACCCCATTGACGGGATTTTTTTTTAAAAAATGCCTCTCTCTGGGGCCTAGATAAGTTATCCCCACTAAATCCCTTAAAATGGGGGTTTCCACTCAGAGGAACTAGTTTTAAAAAAAATTTCCACGGGGGGAAAAGAGACAAGGGGGGAAACGCATAGACCTAGACAAAAGGGAAGGGAAAGGGCCCTTTGTGGTTTTTCCACTTTTTTCAGTAATAACCCCCAAATTTGGGAACGCATTCTCTCCTCCTTGGGTAAAAACAAATATTACGCCCTTGTTAGCATGCATTTTTTTTAAAAAAATTTTTCTCGAAAAACAGGGTAGATCTTTTAGGGCTTGAAAAAATGGAATAAATTAGTAGGGGAAAATGTGGGGCCCAAGCTTAAAACCTCCTCCTCACTGGATTTTAGTGAAAGTGAGAAAGGTTTATTCCCTTTCATTCTGCCCTGAAACGTGTTGGTCCACGAGGGGGGAAGGGACCCTTTTTGTCCATCTTTTTTTTTTGCCTCTTTTTTTTAAAAGGGCTGTCTGTACCGAATCTTTGATTTAAAATCATTTTTTTCCTCAAATTTTAGGAGGGGTCTTTTAGACCCATTAGATGACACGTCCGGAACGTGAGCGGGCCATGACTATTACGCACACCTCTCCATCGTAACTGCCCCTTTTTGGAAATCTTTAAAGCCCCTTTTAAAATTTTTTTTATTTTGGTCTCAATATGTCCTTTTCCCCCATTTCCCCAAATTTTTTCATCTAACCCCAAATTTAAAGATCTCAACATTTTCCTCGGACATGGGGGGTACGTATTGTATTTGAACTTCTAAGTTCACCTCAATCCCCAAAAGGGTTGTGGCATTGACAAATTTATAGCTGCTAAACCCAGCAGAGCATTTGTTGGCCAACTCCTCCCATTTGTTTTTGAACATTTCATCATCTATCCCAAATGATGGAAAGACGTTTACCCGTAAGCCCCTGGGTATAAAGCCTTTAGATAAATACTTTTCCAGGAACGACTTGTTCCATCACACCTTTAGGCGTTTGTGCAATAATTCCCCCTCCATTTTTTTTTTGATTTTTTTTTTAATTCAATTTTTTCCTCTTTAAAAAATCCTTTCAAAACTTGGATTCTCACTGAACACTTCATTGAGTTTCAGTTTAGTGGTCCATGATGTATCACGAGACCTAAAGTCCATAGTTACAAAGGGTTTGGATACTGTGAAGAAAACACAGAGAAATATAGTGAGTATACACAAAAAAATCCAAAAAATGAAGTGTCAGGGTCCGAAAAGAGCCGGGCCCACCACACCCCGTACCCCTCTCAAAAATACATTTAACACCACATAAACAAGTGTAGGGTAAAAATTGATATCTTTAAAAGGCAACACAAAATTTAATATAAAAAATATTTTCCATAAAAATCCAAAGACCATAGGTGTACAAGGCACACAAGCACAGGCAGCAGAAGAAAAAAGGGTAAAAAAAAAATAGATATAATAGTCACCAGTAATAGTATAGTGAACATGCTCTCTAGTTACACCCAAAAGGAACTCCAGCAAGTGCATAAAAAAAGGGGTGAATGAAAAGGGGCCAAACACAAAATTAGAGCAGGGGGTACTCACAGCTTCCCGCGAACGACCCTGTACAACCCGACCCCATACCTTTCGCGTAAATAGCGCTTCCCTCAGGGGGATAGTGGCAAAGGACCCCAATTGTTTTTTATACCCTGCCAATAATCATCTGATGGGAATGCGCGCGCCGCAGGGGCATGTTCAAAGCGGAAGCGCCCCTGCCCCCCTTCCGGCAGACCCGCGAGGGGCTAGCAGGGGCACAGACCGCGCAACGCCCCCAAAAGCTGTGGAAGCCGGGTCGGGGCGAGCCAAAAACCGCCCACACAAAACGCGTCGCACCATCCCCTTTAAAAAGTACAAGGAATTCCAATAAGGGAAAATCACAGTATATTATTGGGGGCGACCCGCACATACACCTACCCGAAAATGAATAAAGGGAAACAGCCCCAATTTTTAAATCGCGTACCCAGACCTGACATGCCCAAATAACAGTAATTATATACAAACAAAGCACAATAGTCACTAAAACACATAATAGGGACAAAGTTGCTGGTCTCTGGGCTGGCTTTGCAACTGTCCTTGTTTTGTACACCAGGTGCATTTGACTAGTCCATTCCAACATAAAAAAACCCGGGGAACCCATCCGAGTAACTCACAAAGGGTAAATTAAGAAACAATTTAAAAAAAATGTATAAAAAAGGAAAACTTAGATATCACAAAGGGCCATAACGCTCCTGTGGGGGAAAAATCACCAAGGGTGCATTTTAAATACAATACTCAATTTCAAAAAAGGCGAAAAGTCTGTTTTTCATTAAGGCCAAGGAAGCAAGTGTTCAGGCTACATCCACTTCTTTTCCCTTTGTTTCGAGTGCCTTTATACATCCCACCTCAATGCCAAGATGTTAAATCAAAAACCCTAACCTTTAGCATTTTGGGAAATTTCATCCGTGATTCTCAGAAAAGTCTGGGGGTGTTTTTTTTGTTGGGACAAGTCCACAACATCTTTAGCCCTGGAAAATCACGGACTGGTTCCCGTTTACGGGGTCGATTCGTGTGATGGATACCAAATATATAATTTTGTCACGACACTGTGCCAATACACTACATTTTTATGCACCTAAGTATTAAAATCTGGAAACACGCGATTTATCTAGGATTAAGACACCGAACGAGTCATTTTGCACATGCCACGCATTGGGCCCCATGGGAAGAAACCCCCTTTTTGGGCCCCGAGGGGAGAATGGGCTGCTTTCTCCACCACATATGGCTTGAAACAATTGGTAAACCAAGATTAGTCCCTTTTGGGGGCCGAAGTAGTGATGGTCGAGATCCCCTTTGGGCCCATATCGGTCCTTTTTTTAGTACGTCCCAGTGCTTATAAGGGATTTTATGTAGTTTTTACCCTTTGTGATTGTATTGGAATAAACAAGTCTGTGTATCACCCTTCTTATTCCAAGTTTTGGTTGGATTTTTGGTCCTCTCGAGCCCTTTTCTGGCCCGGGAATAAAACGTTTAATCATGCTGTTACTAAGCCTCGTTCCCTGAACCGTTTTTAGACTACAGCTTGTTTTTCAAATTAAAATCGGGGAACATTTTCGTCCATACGAGGAACGGCCAGGGGAAGGCCCGTAGGACACATACTATTTTTATATTAAATTTTGTATTGCCTTAATAAAGATATCAATTTTTACCCTACACTCTCATGTTTTCGTGGTATAATGCATTCCATGTATCACTGTCACTGCTATTTTCTTTTACAAGTTCAGGTGATTGAGGCATTATAGACTGTTTGGGGATCAGCCCCAAATGATAGTCTCTAAACAGAGCATTGGAGCAGTTCAGGGGTTAAACAAAGCAGTCCTTTATTCAGACTAAAAACAAAACAAGTGGCAGACACCACGGCTTGCTTCAGCCAGGTACAAAATATAAACACAGAGGGCGACATGTTTGAACGTTGGCGCTGATAGCCCAGTTCTAAATCGCTTCAAGGCAGTGTAGAATGCGCCAGAATGTATGAACCTGTTCTTCTGCAGTTCATACATACTGGTGCAAATACGACAAATCTGTCTCAGGCAGACCACCTTTAACCTGGTCTGGCTGTTCTAAATGTTTTGCGCCTAGATTTGATGTCAAAGAATCATAAATGTATCTACTTCTTTAAACATTCATTTATTGAAAAAGACATGAGCAGATTTTACAGTGCACATTAATTGCAAGATAACATTGCAGCAATACATCAATAAAATCTTATAACAACAAGTAAGTAAGGAAATAATTCCAGCGGTTAATACAAATTATGTATTAAAACATCATCGTATCAGCGTCTATAAAATGTGAAAAGGCTAATGTAGAAGGAGAATGGATAAAGGGGAAGGAAGGGGAAAGGAGGTCATTAGAAATTTTTAATATAGTATTTAGAAGAGAGCCAAGGTTCCCAAAACACTTGTTTTTTTTTTTAACATAGACATGAGGAGGATCAATGAGCTTTAACTCACATGAGCAATTAAAGTTTTAATTAATCACTTCAGACAGTGAAGGGATTTGAGAGGCTTTCCAAGCAGGAGCTATTCTAGCTGCGAATAGTACATGAAAACATATTGTTCTCAGGGAAGGAGGGATATCTAAAAGACCAATATCCAATATTGCTAATTCCGGGGTTGGCTTACAGAGAAAACCAGTAACTTTAAATAATAGGTGAAACACTGACTTCCAAAATTGTTTGAGACGGGGTATCCCCACCAAACATGGAGCATTGTTCCTTGCTGGCCACATTGTTTCCAGCAGAGTTCTGAGGAGCCGCGATGTATATGGGCTAGACGACTGGGAGGCAGATACTACCATAGATGGATTTTGTGCATTGTTTCAGCATGGTCTAGACATTTGGAATTTTTTAGAGAAACCAATTGGGCTGCATTCCATTATGATATTGTCAAGTTGGTAATTTAAGGAAAAAAACATCAAAGTCTGTTTCATCATTACATTCTTATTAAGCTCATCAGATAGTTTGTTAAACTGCTTTTACTGCTATACATCCTTATCAAAGTATCAGATATCTCTCACACAGCTTTCCTTGAGACAGATGCAGTGTCTGCTAACAGCAAAGAGATTCAAGGCCTTCCTCCTCCCCCCAGATGATACAGAGGAGAGCTTTGGAATGTGTCATATCAGCTAATGCTTCATACGTACATGCAAATTATAACTTGTCTCTTAACAACCACCAATTAACCAATCATGTAGTGATAGAATAGTCATGTGATTAAAAATTCTATTGGAATGTAATTTACTGTGATTAAACTTCAGATTTCATGTCCCAGCCAAAGCATATGGGTCATATTTCTCGAGCTACGGCCATCGGCAGCAATAATAATATAATTCGGAGGAGGCATTTAATTGGATAAAGGAGTGGAACAAAGATAATTTCCACACCTGATTTAATCATCTTGACAATATGATGAATGCTCTAGACATTTCTTTCTTCCATTTAACCATGGGAAGGAATTTAGTGTCATCGTGTTTATCAATAAGCATGTGATAGATAAAGGATAAGCCCTTTCAAATCCTCACTTATTGAAAAGGAGATTGTGAAAATCAGAAGGGGGAGAAGTAGCAGGAGGCCAATTAATCGTTTGAAGGAAGTGATGTATTTGGAGATATTGAAAGAAAAAAATGCAAGGGAAGGTTAAGGGAGTAGCAAGTTCTGCAAAGGATTTTAATTTGCTGTTATTGTTATAGAGTTGGTCAACTGTGTTGAATTTGAAATTTGACCAAGAGGTGAAAGACAATTGTTCATTCCAGCACTCAAGAGCAGTTAAAGGAGTATGTTCTCTCAGGAGGCCAACCCACAAGTTAGGGAGAACATATGTAAGCCATAATTTGAAGCGATCAGAAAGGGAATGTAACATAGAAGTCGGGGTTGGAGCTCCCAGCAGCAAGGCTTTAAGGTGTGAGCTAAAAGTACAAGGTGTAAAAGTAGACCCTTCCAGATGAGCCCATGAGATAGAAGAATTATTTTGCCATAAAGGAAGGGATTGCTAAAGGAGAATGGCAATATTGTATACCTGTAGATAAGGTACTGCTAATCTACCATCTTTATGGCTATAAAAGAAAAGATATTTCTTTACTCTTGCCTTCTTGCTATCCCAAATAAAATTTGAAAATAAGTGTTGAAAGTTATGAAGAGTATGTAGGGAAATTAAAGGTATGGCCCGACAGATATATATGAATTTAGGTAGTAGGGACATTTTCAGAATGTTAATCCTGACTATCCATGAGAGACGGAGCTTAGTTAATCGTTTTATTTCTGTGTCTAAATCCGTGTATAAAGTTCACAGTAATAGTTTGGAAAGGGGAGGTAGTTACTTTTAACACCTAAGTAGTCCACTGAGGTGTGTGAAAGAGTAAAACAGGCTTATTTTATGATACGTGTGGTGAATCGATATACCAGAAATAAGGGCGTTGCTCCTAATTATTTCAGCCAAGGGTTCAATACATAACACAAAAATTAATGGTGATAGGGAGCAGCCTTGGCGAGTTCCATTTGTTAGGCTAAAGGGCCTGGAGAAAAAACAGAAGTAAGTACAGAAGCTGAAGAGTTGGAAGTATAGGGCCATAATGGCAGAGTAGGAAGCCTGAAAATCCAAATTTCCTCAAAGTTAGTTCAATGTCACGCCAATTAACCCTGTCAAAGGTTTTTTTCCGTGTCTAATGACAGGAGGACTATATCAATTTCAAGTTTTTTTGCTACTTGAACAAGGTCTAGTAGATGATGGGTAGCATCTCTGGCCTGTCTGCCCATGCACAAAGCCAGTCTGATCATTGTGCACAAGGGAAGGGAGAACCAGGTTTAGGCGAGAATAAAGATGGGCGAATTTCTCAAAAATTCGTTTCGGTCACTACGCCAAGTTTCCCGACAAAATTAAATTCGGTCAAATTACTTTATGACGAATCACATAAAAAAAAAAACAGCTATTTCCAGGCTGCACAGAGCCTGCAGGGTGCTGTAGAACGTTGTGCAATGCTTAAATATGCAGAGGAAGCTTGGTTTGGTCTTCATACAATGTTGTGTTTTAGTATGACACGCACATGACTGCCGCCGCTCTTAGAATCGCTTCACTATAAAATTCCCTGGGCACTTAAGAGGGCAAAACTGACCAAAAAACTCAAGCGGGAATGTAGCCGGATAAGGTCATGCCAGCAAAAGCTGGAAAAAAACAAGCTGAGAGCTCAGGTGGCAACATTAGTGACAGAGTGTGGAGGTGACGGCGGCAGCCACAGCAGCATGAGGTAAGAGAGTGGCACAATTGTCATGGCGGCCGCGGGCGCCGCTGCCCCTGCGGCCGTTCCCCTGCCTGCTGAGGGCCCGGCGCGGGCATCGCGGTCACCCGCGACCGCCCCCGTCCCCACGCCGGCTCTCTTACCTGGCCGCGCTCCTGTGCACGCCGCTCCTGTCCGTCCCGGCCGTCGTGCGCATGCCCGCCCCCCAGCGCGTGCGACGGCTGGTCTAGATTTAAAGGGCAAGTGTCCCGGTAATTGGCTTAGTGCCGGGCACTGGTCCTATATAAGGGTTACGCCCCCAGCACTCGGTGCCAGATCGTTGGTGTGCGTTAGTGAGCTTAGAGTGTCTCTAGTGTCCATATTGATTACCAGTGTACCAGTCGCCTGCTTACGTTTTCCTGACCTTGCTTGTTTGCCGCCTGCCCTGACTGTCTGCCTGTCTCTGACCACGAACCTCTGCCGCCTGCCCTGACCTTCTGCCTGTCCCCGACTACGCCTTTGGATTACGATTTTGTACCACGCAGTACCCCGGCCGCCACCGCAGGCAAGTCACGTCAGGGGTAACGACCTGGTAGCCTCACGTCGCAGCAAGTCCATCCCGCTTTGCGACGGGCTCTTGTGAAAACCGGGGGCTACTTAGATTCTGTTCCCTGGCGTGGCTTAACTATCATCGCTTGCGGTGGTCCAGCGAATCCACCGAACCCTTACAACAATAACATTCTGGAGGTGGCAAAAACTGGAGTAGGCCACAGAGTGGCACAATGACACAGTGTGGAGGTCACGGCAGCAGCAGCATGAGGTCAGACAGTGGCAAAAATGACATTTCTGGAGGTGGCAAAAAAATGGAGTAGGCCACAAAAGTGGAACAATGACACAGTGTGGAGGTCACGGCAGCAGCAGCATGAGGTCAGGCAGTGGCACAATGAACATTCTGGAGGTGGCAAAAACTGGAGTATGCCACAGAGGGGCACAATACACAGTGGGGAGTCACGGCAGACGCATGAGTCAACGTGGTACAATGACATTCTGGAGGTGGAAAAACTGGAATAGGCCACAGAGTGGCACAATGACACATGGGGGGTCACGGCAGCAGCGCTGAGGTCAGACAGGGCACAATGACTTTTTTTCTGGAGGTGGAAAAAACTGATTTTGGCCACAGAGTGGCACAATGACACAGGGTGGGGAGGTCACGGGCAGCAGCAGCATAGGTCAGACGGGGCACAATACTTTCTGGAGGGGCAAAAACTGAGTAGGCCACGAGGGGGCACAATGACACAGGTGGGGGTCACGGCAGCAGCAGCTGAGGTCGGGCAGTGGCACAAGACTTCTGGGGGTGGCAAAAACTGGGTAGGCCACAATGGCACAATGACACATGTGGGTCACGGCAGCAGCAGCATAGGTCAGACAGTGGCACAATGACATTCGGAGGTGGAAAAAACGGGAGTGGCCCACAGAGTGGCACAATCAGGGGTGGAGGTTTACGGGCAGGACAACAGCATGGGTCAAAAGTGGCACAAACACAGGGGGGAGTCACACAACACAGAAATGAGGTCAAAAGGGGCACAAGACAGAGTTGAGGGGTGGCAAAACCATCCGGGAAAATGGTTGGGGCAAGAGAAACTGTCAGCGATTGTGGCTCAGACGGGGCGCATCAAATAGTGACTGAGGCAGTATTTGAACCCAGACTCTTTCTCACATTTTGGGTAGGCCAAGGCTGATGTAGTCTGACGCCTAAGTCATTGGTGTGTGGAAGTCCGGGGCCGATCCCCGCCTGATTCAATTTTACAAAGGCATCGTTCCACATTTCCCATGACAAGCGGGGTCTCCTTGGGGGAACATGGCCCCCGCCGCACTGAACACCCCCTCTATGCCACACTACGGGCCGGGGGAGGGAGCTTTTCCACTGCAAACTCAGCAAATTGCAGCCCCACATCCATTTGGCTGCCCATAGTCCCCGCGGGTTTTCTAACGGAGTGGCAGATGCTGTCCAATAGGCCACCACCCGTTGGTTCGGGGGCTGCTCCGGTCCTGTTGCGCTACTGCGCTGTCGACTGCCCTCCCACTAGGGGGGTAAGGAAGCTTCACATGACTCCAACTTAAAGGGTTTCTGCTGAGGAGCTGGTACGCTCCCAACCCCCCCCCCCCCCCCCCCCTTCCCCAGCAGCCCGGCAGTAGTACGTACGCTGAAGAACCCCCCAGCAGACCTGCAGAGGGGGACACCCCACATAGCAGCGGCCAACTGACTACGGGGATTTCCCCATATATTTTTTAGTTTTTTCCTCCCTCCAAAACTGGGAAAAAGGGTCCCATTTTGGCCGGTACGAGGTCCAATAGGGTGGAACCCCAAGTCATCCCCACCGGGGCTACTATTCGGCGTCACTAGCCAGGCAAATCACATGCTGCGGCCATCTGCACAAGTGGGCCCGAGGGCTCCCTGCCTCCATCTCCACTGTATACTGCCACGGTGCTTGCGGGTCATTTGCCTCGTCTCCTCATCCCATCACCTCCTCCACTCTCCTCTCCTCCTCTCTTGTCCCCCTGGGAAAAAATCCCCTCATTTCACCACACAATGCTTCGCTCCAATGTCCTCCCCCCATTTCAGTCCCCACCGGGCTCAGGGCCCCAGATGTAGTCACCCACGTCTCCAGTCCCCTCCCAGGGAAATTTTCAGCATCTGTTCCAGGACTAAGCGTGGAATGACTTTTTCATCCCAGTTCTGGCGACTGACATATGACGTGGCCTCCCGAATGGGCCCAACAAACGGCAGGGGTCACGCCTGACGCCATGCTGACATCAAATTACCAGGGGAGTCTCCTGTCCCCTGGATCATCAAAAAAAACGTTAATTTCCTTTCTCTTTTTTATACAGTCGGGCCAAAATGTGCAGGCTGGAATTCCCCCCGGGGGGAAACATCGCATACAGAGTGTTTGGGAGGCCGTTTTGTCGGCAATCCCAGGAGGGTGTTTTTCCGCTTTGTAGAAATGGATGAAGGGATGCACAGTTTTTTTTGGCCATTTTCAGAATCTCTGAAACTGGAAGACTTCGGGAAACCTTTTTACAACCAGATTGAAACATGCGCCAGCAGGGGGCATGACCTGCCCCCCGGTTTCAGCCGGACACATGTTTTCTCCCATTGTCCGTCACCAGGGTTTCCGATTTGCAGTTTGGGGTGGAGAAAGCCCCCACATCGATTTCTTTCTGCAGACGCGGAGCAGT
>JAODAL010064181.1:0-18862 GCA_025379985.1 Phyllomedusa bahiana
AGTTTATTCGCAAAACTTTGCAGTTGTTGGCTAAGGGTGGCCCAACCAGGTATTAGGTTTAGGGGGCAATTATTTTTTCACACGGGGCCCCTGTATTTTTTGCTTACTTTTTCCCCTTAATAAAAAAAACCTTCATTTAAAAACTGCATTTTTGTTTTTCCTTGTGTTAGTTTGTCTAATATTTAAATTTTTTTTGGGGGACTGAAAATTTAAGTGTGACAAACATCTAAAAGTTTAAAGAAATCGGGAAGGGGGCAAATACTTTTTCACACCACGTTATAATAAACACCATTACCACGATACACTTTTAACACACTTCATGAAAATTAAAATTTTAACACCCAATGCATTACATAAATTAAAATGCACAAAAAATACTATACACCAAGGCCTGGTTCACAGGGGTTTTTCAAGCCGTTTTTTTCGGGAGGGAAACCCGCCCCAATACGGTTGAATAAGGGGGGGGGGCGCGCGGGGGAGTGGCCCCCCGGGACCCATAGACAATCTTATTTAGGGCACGTAGGGCCCGAAATAATTCATGTCACTTTCTCCCCTCGCGGGGGATTCCCCCGAGCGGGGAGGAGCAAGGGAATCCACAGTTCCTATGAAACTGTGGATTCCCGTAATGACAGGGACGGATTGGAGCCGTACTGCAGCGCAAATGGGGCCGCAGTACGGCTCCAAAATCCGCGCCCAAAAAAACCATTGAACTGGCCTAAGGGCCGACATGTGCCGTTCGTATCATTTAGATGAGTTTTAATAGGGACAAATAATAACCTGTCGAACCTGCATAAATTGCCAGATCATAAAGTGTGCACTAAAAGGGGCACCATAATTGCATAATCAGCGAACAAATAGTAAAAAACCCCGACAGAATTCTTTATGACAGCTGGAGCCATGCTACACAAACTTATTGCCAGCGGGGCAAAAAAAACCCAATTTTTTTCCAAAATAACACCACAAAGTGATATAAACAAAATTTACATTATTTTAAAACTAATCAAAATTAAATAATATAAAAAGTATTTAAAAATAAATCATATACAATTAATATAATATATAATATATTGGTCTGGCTTGTTACATTTTGGCGTGAAACATTCATAAAATGTTTTTAATCGTACGAATGTGGCATGACACGTGCATTCAAAAGTGGGGGGTTGCCCCAAAAAGTCCCAGATTTTGGGAAAGACATTCATGCTTCTGGGACAGAGCTACGACAGGGTTTTTTGGCTCAAAGCACGTCAGAAAACTGCCGCATTCACATTCACAAATGTAACCCTAAGTGGCTTTTTTATTAGAGACACCTACCCAGTTGCCCAGCTATGGGGGTGTAGAGGTAGCAAAGCCCCTCATGCCACGTAAAAAATACGTTTAAAAAAGCACATGGCAAGTGGGGGCCCTTTTATAGATTTTACATTGGGCTCAGAAGCTTTAAGTTATCCCCTTTTTGCCCCTCCCTTTTACAATTTGGGGCTGCCCCGATGGAAATTACAGTGACCCCAGATTGTAGCAAATAAAAATTTTCCAGGGCTCATCTTAGGGCCGTTTCACCGGTTTTATTCTGTGACGATTCCAGCCGTACTGTCGCCGTAGGGGCGGGAATCCGTCCCATCTTTACGGAAATCCCAGTTCTCATAGAGAACGTGGATTCCGTTTCCTCCCCGCTGGGCGAATTCCCGAGCGGGGGAGAAAGGGCCCAGCACATTTTTTTTCCCCGGGGGGTACCCCGGGTGAAAATGAGTAAGAGTCCGGGGGCCGGGGGACTGCCGCCCCCCCGCCCCGCCCCCGATCATGGAAAGCCGCAAATTTGCGGGGTAAAATCCGTCCCCGCAATTACGTCGGCAATAAGCCGTGTGAACATTGCCTTAGTGTGAATCCAAATTGAAATGGGAAAACCATGTGACGTGAGCAACTTTGAATGAGGCAGGGGTCGGGCCACTATGTGAAAAACTGACAATCTAATAGGGTTTCTCATGCATCTGTATTAAAATCGTGCCAGCAAAAGTGTGATTGTGGAAAAACATCCACCCAAAGGAATACTGTAATGTGTTTTTTTAGAAAAGGGTTAAGCGAAAAAAAATTCCACTGAAGGGGACCAGCGCTTAAAGTAAAAAGAGTGCAAAAATTTATTGATGCTTACAAAAACCAACACAATGGGTACAAAAATAAATGGTTAAAATCCAACGCGTTTCTGGTGCTGCATCGCACCCTTTTTCCCGGGGCAAAAATTCTTTCCTGAAAGGTGACTTAAATGTAAAGTAGGGGGTAAAGTAATTACATCATTTCCTTTAACATTAAGACTACATCTAAAATACATCTAAAACATATATTACTTCCTATGTAGAGAAAAAAATCAAGATATACGAAAAAACTGCTTACTTGTCTAGATTAAAATATGAAACGCCGGGGATTCCTGAAGTTTAACCGGACGCGTCCGGGGGTTTAACTTATATATCCACTGCGCTTCGCGTTTTTACGTACAGCACGTTCCCAAATTCCCCCACTTTTGGGCTTATGCATTTTTTCCAATGCATAACAGGGGAAGCCTTCAAATGAACCATTATTTTCTTCTAAAAAATGTTTCGTAACCCCGAATGGTAAGTATGGCCTTTTGCTATGTGTGCATAGTTCAGCAGCGTGTTTGAATTTTCGAATTTTGTACTCCCAATGTTTTTTTTTATTGCGGTTTCATTTTATATTAAAACAAGAGGGTCAAATCGCAGTTGATAAATTGCCTGATTTTTTTTTTGCTCGTTATCTACACTGGAAAGTTTGCACTTGTTATGTAAAAGATAACACTTGTTTTTTTTTACACGGGAAAAGCCCACGTGGTTTAAGAAGGTTTCATTTTGTGTTCGGTCAAAAAAAATTTACTAGGGAAATATTATGCTAGGTTTTATACGGGGTGTACCAGGAAAATTTTCCCATCTAAAATTTCTGCTAGTACACTTCTTGTCTGGTATTTTTTCCGGCATGAGTAACCCCTTTATTCCCCCCAAAAAGAGAGTAATGCAGGACCCCTTTTCAGGGGTTCGGGAGAGAATCAAAAAATTCTGAAAAGTAAAAAAAAAAATATATTAAAAAAAACTTAAAAAAAAAAAGCTCAATAAAAGAATTAAAGGAGAAAAAAAAAAATTGAAAATTTTAAAAAAATCGATAAGGGGGGGACAATTGCTTTTATGGATACTGGGCTCTATAAAAAACATTTTATGATATCCGAGTGACAGCCAAACCTATCGTAAGGGACAAAAAATCCCATTAAGGAAATGAGTTGAGACAAAAATTATTGCAGGAGGGAGTTGCTCTGGGTGTAAATATCTTTAAAAAGAAATATTATTTAGATGTAAAATACCCAAAAACCCCTACTTTCTATGGGTTTTCCCAAAACCCAAAAAGGGGTTTTTTCCCCCTAGTCTTCGCCCCCTTCTCTAGCTGTGGCAGTCTTTGTGAAAGACCCCCAACAGATGGGGGGATGATGCCTCAGCCTCTGGGTTTGGAAAACCCCGGGTACTTTTAAGGTAGCACCCGGTGTTAAAAAATTTTCAATGATTTTTGTCTGGAGTGAGAATTAAAACATGGTGACTTAGATGTGGTTAGCGTACTCCAGGATCCCAACATCACATTCCAAAACGCGGTACAATACATTTCAAAAGTAGTGGCATACATGATGAGGCACTCAAATTTTATCCTGGATGCATTGATTTCCCCATAGCAAATATTTTTTAAATCAATGGTGAATTTTATATAAAAGTGGGAGTCCAAAGGGTGCTATGGTTTACCTTTTTGGCTAACATGATGCGTGGGTGGGGGGCAGCAGTTTATATATGGTTTGTAACCCTTTGTTGAGCCCGGTGGTCTTTATGGGGGCTACATTGACGACTCCTTATCATTTTTGGGGGCCCCGAGTGGTCCATCCGGATTTTTGTTTCATTTGTTAACAACAATAAAGTTTTTAAACCTTGATTTTTCAATTTTCGTTGAACATGAAAGTATTTTTTTTTCTTGATTTAGACGTCGGGTGTGCGAGGGAAAGGGGTCTAAAATCCTTATATAGGAAGCCTCTACAAACGGGAACACCACCCCTTAAGCAACAAATTCACCCGACGCACACGTTTTAAATTTTACCCACTGGGGGGAAAACCACAGAGCACAAGGGCTTGCACAGATTTCAATGAATTGACAAGCAAATAAAAAAATCATAGATACAAAAGTTGAAAGAAAGGGGGATCACAAATTTTTAAACAATTAAAAAAGGCCAAAGAAAAATGAAACAAAAAACCAGCAATCTACTAAGGGTTAAAAAAAAAAGAAAAACCCCAAAAAGGAAGTAGTTTTTTCTCCCTTTTCGCCAAAGGAAATTTTTCTAAAATAAAAAAAATTTTTTTTAAAAAAAAGTAAATTACTCAACAAGATGTGTACTACAAAATTTTAGATGAAGGAATTTCCATGGTAGCACGCCGTAGTAAGACCATAGCAGATAATATTTCACCTAGTAAATTCTGTGACCGAACACAAAGGGAAACCTGGGTTAAATCCACATGGGGTTTTTCCCTGTAAAAAAAAACAAGTGTAATATCTGTAATACACTAACAAATGCAAACTTTTACAGATGAAAAATAACAGAGCTCAAGAACAGGCAATTTTTCAACGCGATTCTGACCATCTTGTGTATAATAACAATTATACCTGCAAAAAAAAATACATTGGTAGTACATTCGAAAAATTCAAAACACGCGTGTCTGAACAAAAAGCAAAACCCTACAAAAGGCCATACTTACCATTCGGGAGTTACGAAACATTTTTTTAGAAGAACATAATGGTTTCATTGAAAAGGGTTTCCACTGTTTGCATTTAAAAATGCATAAGCCCAAAAAATGGGGGAATTTTGGGAACGGCCTGTACATGCCCCGAACGCAGTGGATTAAATTAGACACCCGGACCCGTCCGGTCTAACTTCAGGGAAAGACCCGGCTACTAATTAATCAGCACAGCTAAAGCAGTTTTTTTTCGTACTAATTTTGAAAATTTCTCTCCCCTGGAAGCTAATTTGTTTTAGATTATTTTTTGGAGTATGTCTTAAATGCTGAACAGGAAAAGTGAATTTCTGTACCCCTACTTTTACTATTTTTAATACACCTGCAGGGAAAGAATGTTGCCGTGAACTGGGTGCGATGCAGCACCAAAACGCTTTTTGGATTTTAACCATTTATTTTTGTACCTATATGTGTGTGGTTATGTAAGCACTCAATAAATTTTTGCACTCTTTTTACCTGGAAGCGCTGGTCCCATTCAGTGGAATTTTTTTCGCTTAACTCTTGTCTAAGAGGCTTGTGGTTGGAAGCCAGGGAGCCGTGCGCTACAAACCAGTGTGAAACAACGAGGAGTCTCAGGTGCAATTGATGGGCGTTTACCGGTGAGTGCCATTCATCCCTCACAAAGACTTATATTTACTTACCTGTGTTTTTTCTAGTCTTGTAGAGAAGTTTATTGGAAAAAATACTAGAAAATTGCAGTACACAGACCTTGCTGTGTGGGATAGTGGGCCAGCCTCACTGTGTTTTCCAAGTAAAATCCCATGCATGACAATTGTGAAATGTTTCTTTGTATTTTACTGTTTGGCCACAAGATGCCGCTATGTCTAGTTTCCAGTATATGCAAATGAGGGACATGATATAAGACTGGCACATGGCAGCAGCCATTTTAGAGAAGCTGCTGAGACTCAGAGGATAATAGACAGAGACAGAAACTAAGCTATAAAGAACCCAGCATTCAGAGTTGTTCCAGAGACAGCGGAGAGCCTGACTGTCTATACAGACGCCATCGCAGAGAGAGAGAGAGAACTCCTGGACAAGAAGGACAAGCTGCCATGATAGAGAGGACTGTCTGCAGCCGGATCATCCACTTCATCCACAAGGATCTGCACCGGAGGACAGGGATTGCCGGCCAGCTGTAAGGTACCTCAGCGGATGCGTGCACGCCAACGAGCTCAGAACTGTGAGAAGGCCTGATATTAGTTTAGATAGTTTAGGTTCAGTTACAGGCCAAAGGAGGGCTTCCTAAATACATCCTCCTGTACAGGACTTAGAGAGTTTGATATCACACCGTTAGCTACTTGAACCGGTTCATCTGTGAGAGAAAGTTTGTGTCACATGTGTGTTTGGAAGGGAAGTGGGTAAATCCATTTAAGCTGTGTAAGCTGCTGTGCTGCACCACGAGCCCCTGCAACTGCCTCCACACACGATTGTTCCCGTTGGTGCTTACGGTATTAAAAAGGCTGTGGGGTTCGGCCTTTCCGAACCCCACAGTTAGGTAAAGCTACCAGGCATCCAGAGAATACACTTCTGGCGGCACGCTGTGCAGCACAGGGGCCCAGGATACATATTTGTAAATTTGTGTTGGGGGGACCTGTTCACCATCTTGTTTCAGAAAATTCAGTAAAAAAAAACGTTGTTGAGCTTGTGTGGGAGTCGTGTTCTTTGTCCGTGACTTCGCTGTATTCCGATAAACCTGCCCTCGGTACTCGGCTTACAACTTGGCGTAGTCGTTGCAGGATACAGCGATCGTTATGGACGGAGCTGCGGCGGGAGATCTTCCCCCGGTGTCAATGGCGCCAGCCCAGAGCCAAGCTCATGGTGTCCCTACAGTACCCGCCCAAATGAGTTATGTCCCTTTAGGGCCACTATTGCAATCCCTCCCCAAATTTGATGGGAAAAATATGACATTTCAGGACTGGACAGAAAGGGTGTGAAGCGCAGTCAAAATATGTAATTTAGCTCCGGAACTGGGGGCAGAGATAGCCCTGGGGCCTTGGAGGGGGACGTTAGGCGGACAGTAATGGTGCGACCCGAGTCTGAAAGGGACACACTGGAGAAAATATTCTCGCTGTTGGAAGGGGCCCAAGGGGGGTGTACCAAAGTGGTGCACCTGCGAAGTTACTTCTTCAACCGGCCGCAAAGAGAGGGTGAGACCCTCATGCAGTACTCTAATGCCCTGCAGGAAAAATTGAATGAGATAAGGCGGCGTGATCCAGTGGCTATGGGGGCCTTCCCTGAAGTAGATAAGCTACTAAGAGACCAGTTCATTGTGGGACTGTACAATAAATCCTTACGGGACAAATTGCAGGAGATGACCCGAATGACGGCTGACCTGACGTTTTACAGTGTCTACTTAGCCGCTGTAGAGAGGGAAGAGGAACCCATGCCCATAATGGTAAAGGCCGTGAGTAGTGCCCAAGCAAGCAGAGAACAGGGGCACGCAGAGTCTTTAACAGATGCGGTCCAGGCTTTACGAGCAGAATTGAGAGAACTTCGGCTTGAGATGTCCCAGATGAAGGCAGAACGGCCACAAGCTCCAGAAGCGACTTCGGCTTCCCGCAGCACCCCTTTCAGATCAGCTCCACAGCGGGGTTCTGCCGCAAGAGGTCCACCAGGTGTGCAGAGGTCTAGGGGGCCCCTCTGCTGGGTTTGTCAACAGTATGGCCTCATCGCCAGAGAGTGTCGCGAATGTGTAAGGGCAGAGCCAGGGTTAAACTACCAACCGTCGCAGTAGCTGGGCGTTCTGTGGCGGGGCAACAGAAACCAAGGCCCATGCTTGAGGAGTACGATCTTTACGCCAGTAGTCCTGTTATGGAAGGGGAGCTAGAAGGCAGAAAGGTGCACTGTCTAGTTGATACTGGGTCAGAATGTACCCTGATGCCCTTGGAGTTCTTGAGAGACACTCTCGGCACATGATGGAGCCAGAAGATGGCAGCGTCATTAGGCTGACGGCAGACAACAATGGTGAGCTGGATGTACAAGGGATAGTTTGGATGCAGGTCCGACTGTTTGGACAAGACATTGGCAAGAAGGGAGTTGTGCTGGTGGATCACCCACCAAGAGGGAGTGGAGGGATCCTGGGCATGAACGTTCTCCGAGACCTGGATCACCACCTCTATGCCAAAGAGGGGCCAAAATATTGGCAGCGGGCCAAAACGCACCAGCCCACTCAGAAGGGCCTACGACAGATGGTGAGGAGCTGCAGTCTGCAGAAGAGCCCCACATCCGGTCGATCCATTGGGCACGTGAAGGTGTCAGCGAAAGCCCCGATAAAGATCCCGCCACGACACGAAAAAATATTGATGCTGCCGGTGGGAACCAGACGGAAGTTGAATGGGCTGGAAGTTTTGGTTGAACCAGTCTCACAGGAAGAGTCACAGATCCGACCACTGGTAGCTCGGGCACTTGCCACTGTGGAGAGGGGATGTGTACCCGTGAGATGCCTCAACGTCATGGACAGCGAGTTGACCATTCCTGCGAATACCCTACTAGCCGAAGTCCATGTTCCTGGAGAAGATGTCTCCCGGCGAGAGGACGTCACGCTGTGGCCCGACAAGAGGTCGGCCTGGACCTATGCAGTGGGCGTCCAGAAGGGCGAGCCTCAGACGGCGGAACGGAATGGCGGAGTGAATATGGCTCAAATGGGAATTGACCGCAGGACCCTGACTCCAGGGCAAAAACAGCTGCTGGAAGATACCCTCTGAGAATTCCTGGAGGCGTTCTCGAGACATGATGAAGACTTCGCGTGTGCTTCTACCATCGAGCATGAAATCCCCACAGGCGATGCCCCGCCCATCAGAGAACGGTACTGACACATACCGCCCAAAATGTACCAGGCAGTGAACGAGATGGGGGCCAGCATGCTGGAGAGACGAGTGATTCAAGAGAGTCAAAGTCCCTGGGCCGCCCCTGTCGTTTTGGTGCGAAAAAAAGATGGCAGTCTCAGGTTCTACAGGAAGCTAAATGCCCAAAACCATTTGTGACGCCTATCCCTCCCTGCAGACTGAAGAGTCGCTGTCCGCTCTAGGTCATGCAAAGTTCTTTTCGACCCTCGACCTAGCCGGCGGATACTGGCAGGTACCAGTGGCTGAGAAGGATAGGGCAAAGACAGCTTTCATTCTGCCTATGGGACTCTACGAGTTCAATCGGATGCCGTTTGGGCTTTCCAATGCCCCAGGGACATTCCAGCGGCTGATGGAGCATTGTCTGGGGGATCTTAACTTCGAGTCAGTGCTGATCTACCTGGACGATGTAGTGGTGTTCGGGAATTCGTTTGATGACCATCTTATGAAACTGCGGCAGGTTCTGGAACAACTACAAGATCATGGGCTTAAGATCAAGCCAAAGAAATGCCAGCTCTTCCAGCAGCGAATAGAGTACTTGGGGCATGTGGTCACTTCGGAAGGGGTACAGCCGGCCCCCAGTAAGGTGGAGGCAGTCCAAAACTGGCCTCGGCCGTGTACACTACGAGAGGTGCGGGCATTCCTTGGACTGGCCGGGTATTACCGAAGGTTTATACCCCGTTTCGCTCATCTGACAGGCCCCTTAAATGAGCTACTTAGGGATACGGCTGGGGGCCCAAAGAATCGCCCTATTGAGTGGGGACCTCGGCAGCAAGAGGCTTTTGAAGCGGTGAAAGAGGCACTGACCAGTGCTCCAATTCTGGCCTATGCGCGGTTCAACACCCCCTTTCTGTTGTATACTGACGGTAGTCTACTGGGATTGGGGGCTGTGCTGTCCCCAGGTCCAGGAGGGGCGAGATGAGAGTAAATTGCCTAGCCAATCGGTCCTTGCTGGAGTCAGAGCGCAATCCTGACAATTATAGCTCCTTTAAGTTGGAACTGTTGGCCCTGGTGTGGGCCATGACTGAAAGGTTCGCAGAGTACCTGACAGGTGCAGAGGTGACTGTCATGACCGACAACAACCCATTGGCGCATTTGGAGAATGCTAAGCTTGGAGCCCTCGAGCAGAGATGGGTGGCACGACTCTCAAAATACCAATTCCGCATTAAGTTCCGGTCAGGGAGGGAAAATGGGAATGCCGATGCCCTCTCGGGTCCCAGTCAGACTACCATCCCGCAGCATTGATGAGGAATTAGAGGACACTGAAATGCCCGACTTTAGCCAGTTCCCTGCGTTCCAGGACGTGGCACACTCAAGTGGGGTGGCGTCTGGGATGCCGATGGTGTTGGGAAAGACAGTGGCTGATTGGCAGAGGGTCCAGGATGGTTGCCCAGATTTACAGAAAGTGAAGGGGTGGGTCCGGTCTCGGGTCTGGCCCCGACCAGAGGAGCAGGCCCAGCTGACTCAGGAGGGGCAAAAGCTGTTGAGGCAGTGGGATAAGCTGAGTGTTTCCCAGGGTCTCCTGTGCCGGACCATCTACTTACAATCAGAGTTGCAGCACCGACAACAGATTGTTATCCCCATGTCATTAGGACCAGAGGCTGCTCGGGAGACCAAGAGAGAGGCGCCCATTTTGGGAGTGACAAAACCTATAAATGGCTTCAACGACTGGTGTACTGCCCTGACTTGTTAAGTATGGTGTCTGAAGCTTGTCTCAAGTGTCGTTCCTATGGGTTAAGTAAGAGCACTGAACAGCGGGCTCCCGTTCAGACCATCCGGACATCTGCGCCCCTAGAGCTCTTGATGATTGACTATGTGCAGATTGGGTACTCTGCCTCTGGGCATTCGTACTGTTTGGTCATGACGGATCATTTCACTAAGTATGCCGTGGCTGTACCCACTAGGGATCAGACTGCAGAGTCTGCTGCTGAGGCGGTCTGTAAGCACTTTATACAGGTGTTTGGGTGCCCACAAAGCATACATTCCGACCAAGGGGGATGCTTCCAAGGGGCTATAATGAGCGAACTGTACCACTTGTATGGGATTGAGCGTTCCCGTACTACTCCGTATCATCCGCAGGGGAACGGAGCTTGTGAGCGGTTTAACCGCACCCTTATCCAGATGCTGCGGACTTTAGAGGACAGCCAGAAGGCTAGGTGGCCTGAGTACCTGCCTGAGCTGATGTGGGCCTATAACAATAGGGTGCACAGTACCACAGGTTACTCCCCACACATGCTGATGTTCGGAAGACCGTATCGAGAGATTGAGAATCTTCACATGCCCAGTCCGACAGAATCACCACCGACCAGTACCACGGCCTGGGCCCAGGAACACCGCCGCCGACTGCGGACGGTGCACAAGGTTGTAGGAGAGCGTCTGAAACAAGTGGTGCATCCTAACCCGAGGCCCGTGCAGAGAGACAGTTTTGCCCCAGGTGATCGGGTCATGGTCAGGGCTAAGAGGCCATCTGGGAAGTTGGATGGGAGGTGGGAGGCGGTCCCATATGTGGTCAAGAGAAGGGTGGACCCTGCCATCCCAGTCTACGAGGTAGAGCCGATAGGGACAGGGGGCCCATCACGAAATCTGCACAGAAATATGTTGAGGCGCTGTGATTTTGAAGTGCCCGAAACTACGCCCGAAGTACCTACCCCTGTCCAGCAGCCTCCCTTAGTTGAAGAATGGTGGGCTGTCCCATTGCCGGTGTCAACTGAGGTTCCAGCTGTGACAATCTTGCCACCCAGGGAGAGAGTGGAGCAGCCAACAACTCCTTCCCCAGGGGATGTGCCTGAAGCCCCTGAGCCTATAGCCCCACGTAGGACGCCCAGATCCAATGCTGGTGTACCCCCCCAGCGCTATGCGCAAGACGAGTTTGTGTGGGGAGGGTTGTCGAGGACGCCAACTTCTAGTGGGGTGGTATGTGGGATAGTGGGCCAGCCTCACTGTGTTTTCCAAGTAAAATCCCATGCATGACAATTGTGAAATGTTTCTTTGTATTTTGCTGTTTGGCCACAAGATGCCGCTATGTCTAGACTGGCACATGGCAGCAGCCATTTTAGAGAAGCTGCTGAGACTCAGAGGAGAACAGACAGAGACAGAAACTAAGCTATAAAGAACCCAGGATTCAGAGTTGTTCCAGAGACAGCGGAGAGCCTGACTGTCTATACATACGTCATCGCAGAGAGAGAGAACTCCTGGACAAGAAGGACAATCTGCCAAGATAGAGAGGACTGTCTGCAGCCGGATCATCCACTTCATCCACAAGGATCTGCACCTGAGGACAGGAATTGCCGGCCATCTTTAAGGTACCTCAGCGGATGCGTGCACGCCAACGAGCTCAGAACTGTGAGAAGGCCTGATATTAGTTTAGATAGTTTAGGTTCAGTTACAGGCTAAAGGAGGGTTTCCCAAATACATCCTCCTGTACAGGACTTGGAGAGTTTGATATCACACCGGTAGCTACTTGAACCGGTTCATCTGTGAGGGAAAGTTTGTGTAGCATTTGTGTTTGGAAGGGAAGTGGGTAAATCCATTTAAGCTGTGTAAGCTGTTGTGCTGCACCACGAGCCACTGCAACTGCCTCAACACACGATTGTTCCCGTTGATGCTTACGGTATTAAAAAGGTAAGGGGTTATCGGCCTTTTCGAACCCCACAGTTAGGTAAAGTTACCGGGTATCCAGAGAGTACACTTCTGGCGCGCGCTGTGCATCACAGGGGCCCAGGATACTTATTTGTAAATTTGTGTTTGGGGGACCTGTTCAGCATCTTGTTTCAGAAAATTCAGTAAAACAAACCGCTGTTGAGCTTGTGTTGGAGTCGTGTTCTTTGTCCGTGACTTCGCTGTATTCCGGTAAACCTGCCCTCGGTACTCGGCTTACAGCTGTGTTTTGGAAAAAACGTTACTGACCTAGCAGTGTGAAGAGAAAAGCCTCAAGAAACATGGCATTTTTCAAAACCTTGCTGTGTATGAAACCATCCTTGTACACACACACATTATATATGTGTATATATAATCTCTCTCTCTCTTTCTCTCTCTCTCTCTCTCCCGCCCGCTACTCTCTCTCTCTCTCTCTCTCTCTCTCTTATATATATATATATATATATATATAATAATATATATATATACCAAGAAAAAAATCCACGGCACTCCAAAAAGAATTTTATGTGTAAGGAGTGATTTATTCTTCCATACCCACAAGCGACGTTTCTGCTCTCTCACAGAGCCTTTGTCAAGCATGCTTAACAAAGGCTCTGTGAGAGAGCAGAAACATCGCTTGTGGGTATGGAGGAATAAATAAACTCTTACACCATCAATTCTTTTTGGGTGCTGTGGATTTTTTTCTTGGTCTGTATTTAAGAGTTTAAACTCTTTGCTGGCCCCCGTTCTTTCTTTTTTCTCTTGAGTGCTGCTTTTTTCTATATTTATTATATATTTTTTATATATATATATATATATATTTATATATATATATTATGTATATATATATTTATTTATTTATTTTAATATATACGTAAATATAAAAAAGGGAAAAAAAAGCAGCACACCTTGGATAAAGTCCACCATTCAGAGACCATAGATAGTGTGAAAAAATGGGTGCCAGCGGCAACAGCTCCGATATACAAGCTTCCAAAACATATTAAAAGAAAAAGTCCACGGCACTTCTCAAAGAATTAAAACAAAAAGAGAATTTTTATTCCTCCATGCTTAGAAAAGGGCGACGTTTCAGCCCCCTTTCACAGAGCCTTTGTAAAAGCCTTGACAAAGGCTCTGTGAGGGAGCTGAAACATCGCATTTTCTAAGCATGGAGGAATAAACTTCTCTGTTTTGCTTTAATTCTTTGATGAGTGCCGTGTACTTTCTTCTTTACATATATATATATATATATATATATATATATATTATGTATCTCACAATAGTGAGTATTTTTGTAAATGTTGTATTATATCATTTCATGGGTCAACACTGAAGATTTGACGCTTTGATATAATGTAACGTAGACAGTGTACAGCTTGTATAACAGTGTAAATTTGGTGTGCCCTCATAATAACTTAACAAACGGTCATCAATGTCTAAACCACTGACAGCAAAAGTGAGTGCACCCGCAGTGAAAATGGACAAATTGTGCCCAATTTGTGATTTTCCCTTTCCAGTGTCATGTGACTCGTTAGTGTTACACGGTCTCTGGTGGGAATGGGGAGCATGTGTGTTAAATTTGGTGTTATCACTGTCACCTTTTATCATACTGGTCACTGAAAGTTCAACATGGCACCTCATGGCAAAGAGCACTCTGAGATCTGAAAAAAAGAATTGTTGCTCTACATAAAGATGGCCTAGGCTATAAGAAGATTGCCAATGTCTTGAAACTGAGCTGCAGCACAGTGGCGAAGACCATACAGCGGTGTACAGTAGCTTGACAAATTCCATTCAGAACAGGTCTCGCCATGCTCGACCAAAGAAGTTGAGTGTGCCCGCTAAGCGACATATCCAGAGATTGTCTTTTAAAAATAGACATATGAGTGCTGCCAGCATTGCTGCAGAAGTTAAAGGGGTGGAGGGTCAGTCTGTCAGACCATATGCCGCACATTGCATCAAATTGGTTTGCATGGCTGTTGGCCCAGAAGGAAGCCTCTTCTAAAGATACAAGAAAGCATGCATACAGTTTGCTGAAGACAAACAGACTAAGGACATGGATTACTGGCACCATGTCCTGTGGTCTAATGAGACCCAGATAAACGTATTTGGTTCAGATAGATTTAAAGCGTGTGGTGGAAACCAGAAGAGGAGTACAAAGACAAGTGTGTCTTGCCTACAGTCAAGCATGGTGTTGGAGTATCATGGTGCTTGAGAGCTGCCAGCTGTGATGAGCTACAGTTCATTGAGGCAACCATGATACCAACATCCACTGTGACATACTGAAGCAGAGCATGATCCCCTCCTTTTGGAAACTAGGCCACATGACAATGACCCCAAACACACCTCCAAGACAACCACTGCCTTGCTAAAGAAAATGAGGATATAGGTGCTGGACTGGCCAAGCATGTCTCCAGTCCTAAACCCTATTGAGCATCTGTGGGACATTCTCAGACAGATGTCTCTAACATCCACCAACTCTGTGATGACGTCATGTAGTGGAAGAGGATTCCAGTGGCTGCAGCCTGTGAAGCTTTAGTGAACTCCATGCCCAAGAGAGTTGAAACAGTACTGGAAAATAATGGTGGCCACACAAAATATCGACACTTTGGGTAAAATTTGTCTATTTTTACTTACGGGTGTACTCACATTTGTTGCCAACAGTTTAGACATTGATGGCTGTATGTTATTTTTGGGGCACAACAAATTTACACTATTGAACAAGCTGTATAGTGACTACTTTACATTGTATCATTGTGTCATATCTTCAGTAGTGTCCCATGAAGAGATAAAATACAATATTTACAAAAATTTGAGCGTGTACTCACTTTTGTGAGATACTGTGTAAAATGTGTATCACACATTATACACACTATATACACACATACATACACAAAATTGGTCAGAGGAGCATGTCAAGATTTGTCCTGAAGACATTAGGTGCACAGTTAAGCAGATTAAAGCCAAATATACTGTAAAGCTGTGATTCCAGGATTGTTGGCCAATTCTGCTGAAATTATTAGGTTGGAGCAATAGTAGCTTATGTGTATGGCCACCTTTAGTGTTAATTAATAAAACCAGCCATGTGCAAACATCTTCTGTATGGTCACTTCATTGCTGCAGAAGGGGACTTGGCACCTTCTTACAAGCAATTTTTTGGGACTTTTTTGCCATAGGCGATATGTTATAAAGATCCAGAGTGAGAAAACCCCCATGTCATAGCATCATACATGCCATTTTTGGTTTTTCTTTTCCATTTTTTTCACCTCGCATTCCAAGAACCAGGACGACTTGTATTTTTTAATGGTACAATTCAATTTACCATGTAATATTTTGGGAAACCTGAAAACAAATTCTCTGTAGGGTATCAATGGAAAAAAAAAGACAATTGCAGCATCATATTTTGGGGGTTGTTTTTACAGAGTTCATTGAGACAAATAAATGACAATTTATTTGTATTCTACCGGTCAATACAGATACCAGATAGTTTTTGTTATATTTTACTACATTTAAAAAATAAACTTTCTTAAAAAATGTTTTCGTCTCGCTCTTTTTTGAGACCAATAACTTTTTTACTTTTCCTCCAGCAGAGCTGTGTGATGCCTCTTTTTTTTAATGCAACTTTTAGATCACTTCTTATTTCAGTTTTTACAGTATTCACTGTATGGGAAAAACAAAATGATATTGTGTTACATCGGGATTTAATGGACATGGCAATATCAATCATGTTAAATTTTTTTATTGTTTTTTGGATATGATAAATAGGAAAATATTTTTTAACTTTTTTCATTTACTTTATTTTTTACAGTAACTCTTAGTATTAAGGGACTTAAACATGCAATCACGTCATCGTTTATACTATATACTGATCAACTATCATCTGCTATTGCACCCTGCCTATGGCAAGGTATAACATAAGTGTATTCATGGCAGCCACGGAGGCCTTCATTAAGCCTCTGGATACAAGAGCAATGGGTGCGCAGCCCTTCATACCTGTTTACATGCTGTGGTGACATTGGCCGGATTAAAAGGCCAGGATTGGAGTTATCTTTGGACCTAGCTGTAAGTGGCAGGTGGCAGCTGCATCTGACAAGTGAACCCGCTTCGTACTCTTAGTGCTGCCTGGACATACTGGTACGTCCTGGTGCGCTAAGGGGTTAAAGAGTTCTTGACAGATATAATGGATCATTTTTTAAAGAGACACAAGTGATTCCTGAGGGATGCCAGTGACTTACGAGGGTTCTGTCAGATTTCAGTCAGGCTTCTGGTGTTTTTGTCAGTTAGAACAAATCTGAAGTCTACGCCATCTAAAACACTGGAGCTATGACATAGTCTGCCAATGCATACACTTTTAGTAACTGAACTCATAAACTCTTCATATTGTACAATAGAAGTTGCTCAAAAGATAAGCTTCATAGAACTGGAATAGTAGATATTGTGACATAAAGCTCTATTGAAAAATATCCTGTTTAGTTGTTATTCTAGGTCTCTTTTTATCTTGATATTCAATGCTGGTTGCATGCACTTTCTACAAGAACAGTTTGAACTGCTAGATAAGAAGCTAAATTGTAATGCAATCTCGATTTATACAGCTTTTTTTTTTTTTTGCGCAGACGTATGGAGCTTTATTCTGTGAAACTAGCGCCAAAGAGGGATCAAATATTGTGGAGGCCGTCCTTCATCTTGCAAGGTATTTATATTACTTTCAACAGCTATGGAAAGATGACAGCAGGGTCTAAATTGAACCATTCTAATTGGCTAAAATGTTTTACTATGCACTTTAGATAAGTTCACATGCTGCTTTTTGTTATGTAAAAATGCATCCAAAACGCATGCAGTAAAAATGCACGTGGTTTTTCTTAATACAAGTGTTTTTATAAAGAACTTAAATTAGGAACACGGGTGAAATTTGGGTTAATTAAAAAATGCATGCATTTTTTTTCTGCACACGTTTTGCCGCATTCATGAAACGCAATATATGAACGCAGCCTTATTCTGTATACTTAAAACAGAGCAATACAATTACAAGTGATGGGTGGAGCTGTTTGCATGAGCTGTTTGCATGAGCGTATGCAGTAAAAATGCACGTGTTTTTTGTTTTATAAAGAACTTAAATTAGGAACACAGGTGTAATTTGGGTTAATTAAAAGATGCATGCCTTTTTTTTCTATTTCTGCACGCGTTTTGCCGCATTCATGAAACGCAATATGTGAATGCAGCCTTATCCTGTATACTTAAAACAAAGCAATACAATTACAAGTGATGGGTGGAGCTGTTTGCATGAGTGCATGCAGTAAAAATGCACGTGTTTTTTCTTTTATAAAGAACTTGAATTAGGAACACAGGTGAAATTTGGGTTAATTAAAAGATGCATGCATTTTTTTTTATTTCTGCAACCGTTTTACTGCATTCATGAAACGCAACGTGTGAACGCCCCCTTATCCTGTATTCTTAAAACAAAGCAATACAATTACAAGTGATGGGTGGAGCTGTTTACATGAGCTTTACAGGTGATAGTTATGTTTTATGATGTAACTTCCATATTGATTTGAAATAATGAGCGAATTATCACTGAGACCACTGCTGTGCTCCAACCATTGGGGATTGTGTCAGGAAGGAAACCCCGGTGCCTTTAAGATTTACTTTTCTTTGTTTTGCTTGTTTGGGAAGGGGAAAAGCGCAGCGAAATGAAATGACAGAGGATCGTAACCATCTTTCGGGAGCTTACCAAAAAGCCGACACAAAGAAAAATCTGAAAAGTCTAAAGTTTTCTAACAAGCCCCCTTCCAATCATACAATGCTACTTTTTATAAGATGTTTTGGACAAAGGATTGTACAGAATAAAAGCTAGCATCTGTCTTTTTTTCCCCATTTTTCCTCTTGTAATGCACATTGCACCTGGCGTATTTTTTTATTCATCATACATGTACAAAAACAATATGAAAAAACATAGTAAAAAAATTTTTTAGAAACCCAAAAGCCCCACGCAAAAAAACATGTGTTCTTCTCTGTGTTGAAGATGCTTGGAATGCATGTCATCGGTCTGTTTTTGTACATTTATTTATAAATGTGACTTTTTATGCTTTTTTGGGTTTCTGAAAACCACCTCTTAGGCACTATGTGAATGTCTCTGTATTTGTCCTAAATTACACTATTCCCTTTTTTTCAAATTTATTAAAAAAACCCCAAACCCAAAGTGGTTTATTGTCTTTTTAATATTTTATTCTAAGCAGGTGTGTTATAGAACATGTTGTAAAATGTGGACTTTTGGTACGGTCTACTGGAGCAACAGATGGAAAATTAAACATGAATGAAAACGCAGAGTTCCTTTTTAAAGGAACTGAAGGAACATGATTTTCCCTTCCTTCCATATACAGTACAGTGCAATTTCATACACTAAGCATTCTATCATACAGCCCTATTTTGCGAATTTGTACCTATCATATCTCATTCTGGTAACTGCATAGAGTCTTTGCAATATGCAGTTTGCAATATGGCAATGAGTGAATTTGGTTCTGATTAAACCAGCCCTTTTTGTTTAATAATAACCACTTTAAAATTTAAAAAAAGTTG
>JAODAL010064182.1:0-18862 GCA_025379985.1 Phyllomedusa bahiana
CGGGGATAGGGTGATTCCTCTGGTGGGCGCCCTGCGGGCCCTTCTTTAAAGGGTTCCTTTGTCTTTTGGGGAAAACCCGGCACGGGCTTCGTTGCGGGGGACCCACCCCTGAATTGCCAAGGAGAATCCGGTTGGTGACTACTAGTGTTGAGCGATTTTTTTCGAAAAAGTGAAATCGGAAAGGTTTTAGGGTGATCGAAATTACCAATCATGCGAAAATTTAAGGTTAAAATTTGTGCTCATCTATTAAGATGTCTTTTTCGGCGCTTCTGTAATTTTGGCGGCCAGCAATGGATTAAGAATAGAGCGGGTGAGATGTGTGTGCGACGTCATGCTGGGAGTGTTGGTTGCGATTGGTGGAAAAATAATGCCCTCGTTTTCATAGAACGGGTTTTCCCTGTTTTCACCCTCGTGTTCTCGCGCTCTAGGGGAGGACCTGCGTCTGCTGGGGCCCAAAAAAGCTCAGAAAAATTAGTCTTTTTTCTGCACGAGAAACCCCTATATTAGCTGTGACCCTTAAAAATTTATTTTAGTTTAGGATTTAAAAATTTTTGAGTTAGCAGAAATTTTAAAAAGCGCATCTACCGCTGAAAAAATTTCCGGCGGTGGGGGGGGGGGGGGGCCCCGCGGGGAAAAACAGACAAGCTCTATCAAAAAAAGAAATGGAAAAAAGTTCCCAAGACTTAGTGTAGACATTGTAGTGGAAATTTCTTTTTTTAAAACGTTTGCTTTGAAATTTTTTTCCCTGGATTTTGGGCGCCTAAATTTTTAATTGGTAAAATAATTTCTGAAACTGCAGGTCTCTTTGTTAGGCAAAACTCCCTTTTATTTAGTTAATTTCAGTAGGTTTTAAATTTTACCCATTACCCCTGTGACTGTTGAATTCCCCCTTTGAACTTAAATTACAAACCAGAATTTTGTAGTCAGCAAGGTTGTTTGTTGAAAAAATACGGTATGAAAGAAAAAATCAAGTTAGGTTTTTTGACTTTTGCGACCAGCCTGTTCTTTGACCAGCATTACGTAAATTTAAAAACAGCAATTCTTATTCCCACAGGTGAATTAAAAAGGTGAAAAAAAATACAGTTTTTTATATCAAACATAACGTTAGTTTTTTTTGATTTTTTGCGCACCCAGCATTTTCTTTGACGCAGCATCTGAAAATTTTAAAAACAGCAATTCTATTTTCCCACGGGTGAATTGAAAGGTGAAAAAATACCGTTTATTATATAAAAAAACATAACATTCGTGTTTTTGATTTTGGCACCCGCACTGTTCTTGCGCAGATTACGTAAATCTTAAAAAGCAATTCTATATTCCCCACGGTGAATTGAAAGGTGAAAAAAATACGTTTATTATATCAAAACATAACATTTACGTGTTTTTTGACTTTTGCCACCCACACTGTTCATTGATCTTTTTCGTAAATCTTAAAACAGCTTTTTATATTACCACAGGTAAATTGAAAGGTGCAAAAAATACCGTTTATTATATCAAACATAAAGTTCTGTTTTTTGACTTTTGCGCCCCGCACTGTTCATTGACGCAGATTATAAATTTTAAAAACAGCAATTCTATATTCCCCACAGGGTAAATTTGAAAGGTGAAAAAAAATACCGTTTTTTATACCAAAAAAAAACAGTACGTGTTTTTTGGACTTTTGCCCAGTCCAGTTTTTGTTGATCGAACCTTGCATTTAAATTTGAACCCAGCAATTTTGTTTTGATTAGAGGGATTGGTAGCTGTGATTTCCCGTCTTTTAAAAAGGATTTTCCAAACTTTTTCCATCCCTTCTCAAATTTTTATTTTTAAAACATGGAGCGAAAGCAGGTGGTAAGCGAGAAAGAGGGGGGTAGCACATGGGGGTAGAGGTACGAGAGGGTGCTCCTTCCAGTGTGGCGACAAAACGATGCCGCGGATCGTCGTTCAGGACCGTCGGGCTGTCATCGCTGGGTCAGGGCCCTGTAAATCTAAGTAACAAAAAACATCGCGCCAATCTGTCCTTCAGTGGTTAATGAAACCTGATCTAGCAGTTTACCTCTCGCCCTCGCAGTCAGGCCACAAATGTCGTCATCGCTCATCGCATCGCCCAACATGAAGCAGCCCAAAGTAAACCGTGTACCCACCACTGGGAAAAATCCATGTTAAAGACCTCTTTGATGAAAAAAATGCGGGGGGGGTCAAAAAGGCATGTTAAAAGATAAGGGATGATTTAGTTGCTTGACCCCAGTTACTGATCCATCGGGAAAGGTAAAGGGACCCAGTCAATCGGCAAAAATCCGGGGGTCGGGAACGCCTTGCAGTGTCCCTTGTTGTACCCCGCGCTTCTGGATGCGAAAGTCAGGACGCCCAAGTCCTGTGTTGAGATGATGATGATGAGGGGACATTGGGATCCATCTGGTCTTTTCCCGCGAATTTGCTTGCGAGCCTTCATCAGTGGACGAGGGGGAAAGCGAGGGGTATTAAATACGGGTCCCCCCAAAAAAGGGAGAGGGCGGTGCAGAAGTCCGTGATATGATTCCCCCACCCACGTCAGCCCAAACCCCGCCCCTCGCTTATCGCGTAAAAAAGGTCAGGACCTCTAAGCCTGGGCCTTCTTTGAAAAGCCCTGATTCCCACGTGTATACCCGCCTTTCCCGAAAACGCATAAGTAGAGGCAAGAACCTTAATGGAACCCCCCCCAAATTTTCTAGTCATTTTGAGCGAAGATGAGTTGAAATGGGGGAAATTGGGCCCAAAAAAGGCCAGACCACCCCGGGCCCCAAACCCACTGTCACACCCTCTGTCTCCACCCCCTCCTCCCCCGCCCATCAAGCGTTCCTCAGCTGCCCTGTCTTCAGGTAATGATCGGATCGCCTCCGCTTCACCCTCCCCCGTCCCCCCGAGTCCCCCCCGCCCCACCAGGACCCCATCCTACCCCTTCCCTTCGTCAGTTTGACGCCTGACGCCATACAGGGGCCCGTTAGCAGCCACCCTTTCTGTCTTCCAGGTTTGGAGAGAAAAACACTTTAAAAAAAAACATCCCAAGCCAAAAGCCTAAATGTCGGCTTGCCAGGTTTTGGCCTTGGAAATGTTGCCTTTCCGTCTGGTGGACACAGTGGGTTCCCCACTCAGGGCCCCTGCAGCCCCCAATACCAGATGCCGGGGCAGGCATTTCTTTGCCGAAAAGCTTCCCCCTGCCTGGCCAGCCATGTGTCATCAAAATTTCAAGCGCTTTGTCTGCATCTGGGTCTGGAAAAGTCCATCTCCCTACCGACACAGGATAGTAACAGGGCCCAAAGGCCGCTATATCTCTGTGACGCTCCTGGGTGAGTGGGTGGAGTCTCGGGGGTGACGGTGGCTTCAGGCTCGGGATGCTCTTCAAAACCGCAGGGTGGTGCAGGGCCCTTTTCGTCAAGGTCCTCTGGTGGCATCACGTGCCAAAGAGACACCAGGCCGTTTTGAAATTAATCTGCCTTGGAGCCCGTCCACACACAGGTCAGGAGTGTGGAGGGTTAAGCAACGGACCGAGCGCTGGCTGGGTGACAAAAAACCTTGTCCCAGGCAAGGGGTGTGCGATAACGGGCAAAAAATTGCTGGCCGCCCTTAAGATCGGTAGGCTGGAGAACCCCTTGCTGGACATGTCTAAACCCCTTGTCGTCCAGAATTTTTAAGAGTCCCGGGTTGGATTTCCCTGCTGAAGAAGGTCGAGGTCTGAGTTGCATTTCCCGCCGTTCCCCCCCCCTGCTTCGCCCCCGCCTGGTGCTTTTGGCGCGTCGCTCGGCCCCCCCTTTAAAACCGTCTCATTTTTGGGGGGAAACACGTGGAAATTCCCCCTCCACATGCTCAGCGATTGTGGCAGGCGCAATGCCATTAGAGTCAAAGTGCACATGGCTGCAAGCAGCGGTACGGCCTCGGGGTGTTGAACCACCCAGAGTGGAGGAGGTGAAAAAGCTCTGCACCTCCTTGCAGTTTTTAAGAAACCCCCAAAAAGGTAGGCGGACATGGCCCCTTTTCAGCTGAGATTGTGGTGTTTTGTTCTGGAACGTCTTGGGACACTCTGAAAAAAACAGGGCCCGCCGCGAAGGAGGGGAGATGGAAAACGTGGGACACGGACCTTTTCTCCATCAAAACCACAAGGCCCGACAGTTTACAATTTTATGGCTTTATTAGGCAGTGGTTCGGGGTCTAGAGCTAGTGCAAGGTGGCACATCCGCTCTCGGGTGCATCTCTCAGGCAAGTAGGGGTGTGTTGAAGTGTGCGGAGGCGCGGAGAGGAGGGGGATTCCCAGACCCCCATGTTTCCGAGTCCTGCCTTGGAAAAAAGGGGTTGGCGCGAATTTGGGCGGAGGAGGAAGTGAGGAAAAATCAGTTTTCTGTGCCCTCGACCAGGGCTTGGGAAAACAAGGTCCATTCTCCATGAGTGCTTGGATCTCCTTTTCCCCAAATGATTCGCATTAAAGGCACCAAAATGAACAACAGTTCTGGGTGGCCACCCCCCCTGGTCCCCGGTACAAAAAAAAAAAAAAGCACTTTCCTTCCCCCCACCCAAATAGAGAGTAAAAAAGCGGAAATGAGACCCTTGTGATTGATCAAATGGGAATTGTTGCGTTGCTTCACGTTCCCCCAAAAGTCACGGTGGAACAACTCGGACGTGAGAGCAGTAGAGTGCGAAGTAGGCGTAGCGGCAGCAGCAGGCAAGGTGGCGGAAGCCTTTGGGTGACCTCTAGAATCTTTGTTTTTCCACCTCACCCCAAAGCATGCAATGCAGGGCACACATCAAAAAAGAGTCGTTAAAATCGGTGCACGACTTTTCTGGGTCTCACACCGTTTTTTGCTGTGTTCCGGACCCCCAAAAGATTTTTGGGGATCCAAAATTTGGCGAATGGCCCCAGCTGGCTCGTCAGCCATAGGGTGTTGTCCTGCCAGCAGCCAGCGTATATCTGAGGGACCTTCAGCACAGTGGAGGGTCATTTCAGACAAAAAGATCCGGCTTTCCCCAGATAATGTGGTGTTTTACTTTCTCAAGATGAATAGGAAAAGGATCTTGATGATGTTGTGGCCCCATGCCGGGTCACGATTAGTTGCCAGTTTTCACATTCTTTTTAAAAAGAAAGGTCTTTGAAAACTTTTTTTTTAAAAGATCATTTTTTACTCAATTTTTTTTCTCTTTTTCCCAACAGTTCATTTTGCTGGTTGTGCTGTGAGGAGACTGTAAAAGACAGAAGGTTTATGACAAAAACCGTATTCAAATTTTTCACTTTTATCTTAAGAAGTTTTCGCTTTTCAATGGTTTTTAGGTCTGTTCTGTGAGATACAGCAAAAATCATGGTCCTTTGGAAAAAGAAAAGGATTCTAAGTGGTTTTTTCCCTCCAAATTTTTTAAAAGTGGTGGAAGTCATATTTATAATTTTTTGGGGTTGTTGTGTGAGATACAGCTATAATTATGGTCCCTTTTGGAAAAGAAATGTGGGTTTTTAAGTGGCATTTTTCCCCCACAATTTTTAAAGGGCTGGAATATATTTATATTTTTTGGGTCATGTAGCCCCCGGAGAACGCAATAATATGGTCCCTTTTTAAAAAAAATGTGGCTTCTAAGTGGCTTTCCCCTCACAATTTTTAACGTGGCTGAGAAGTCATTTTTTAATTTTTGGGCTGCTGCTTTGAAATGCAAACATTTCTACAGGTCCTTTTATAAAAAAAAATGTTGTTTCTAAAGACATTTTTTTTCACAAATTGCCAAAGTGGTAAGGGTCATGCTTTTAATTTTTGGGTATTTCGCTGGGGAATGCAGCATACTACTGTTCCTTTCTAAAAAAAAGTTGTTTTAACAGAATTTGTTTTCCAATTGACAAAATGGCTCAAGGGTAGCTTTGAAATTTTTCTTTTTTCTGTGCATGCAGTATACTACAGGTCTTTCTAAAAATGTTGTTTTTTAAAGACATTTGTTTTTCACAATTGTCAAGAGTGGTCAAGGGTGTGGTGTTGCAGAAAAAGGAAAAGGTAGGGCCTGTTAATGGGAAACCTATTGCAAAATGACTTGTTTTTTTCAAAAATCTTTAAAATAGTATCAATCCCCGTATGAGACAACCCATTTATACAATGAAAAAAAAGGAAAAAAAGAATGGTGGGATTCCATCCTATTTTAAAAAAGTGTTTTTAGAATTAAAATACTAAAAAAATTGCAGTACAAAATGCGTTAAAAAATTCCTTTGAATTGTAAAGGGGGTAAAGGAAAATTGACCCCATGTAGGTTATTCAGGGACAGGGTTGGAGCCGGACAGAGAACAAGTACAGAGACCATTTCCTCCACCATTGAGTAAAATGAGAAAAAGAAGCCCAAAATAAAGGGCACCTGGGTGTAAAGGAGCGTTAACCCCCAGTATTCCCAAATGAAGCTCAAATTTGGTCCACATCAACGGGGGGAAGCGTACCCAGGTATTGATGTGTACAGGGAAGGCTGGAGTTCCACATTCCGCTTTCCCCACTCTGCTTTAGCCGACCGTTTTCGTTGCTGCGTCATCAGGGCATTTTAACTGCGGTTAATAGATGACGGACGCCAGTGGGGTTTCACCGCCTCCGTAATCCCGGGCCCCCGGGTCATGCTGTGGCCCCGGACAGGGATAGTCAAATTCCAGTTAACTTTAAAAGGTAGTTTAAAAACTCCTTTTTCCCGGGGATTTTTAAAAGGGGGGCTGAGGGTTTTGGGGGTTGCTGTGGCCCAAAGGGGGTATAAAAATTTAATGTCCAGTGAAAAAATTAAATCGTGGGTTTAAGACTCCTTTTTTCCGGCAAATTTTAAAAAGGGGGGTCATGCAGGGTTTTGGGGTATGCTGTGGCCCGGACAGGGTTTTTCAAAGTCCAGTGAAACTAAAATGGTGGTTGAAAAAACCCTTTTTCCCGGGACTTTTTAAATGTGGGGGTCATCAGGTTTGGGGCTATGCTGGGCCCAGGGGCAGGGATAGTAATGGCCCGTTCAAATAAATGTGGTTCAAATATATGCCTTCTGGCACTTTTTAATTTGTGGGTGTTTCAGGTTTTAAGGGTCAGGCTGTGGTACAAGACAGGGATATTAAATGGTCTGTGACATTTTTTCTGTGACTTTTAAAACCTAAGTGTGTTGTCTAAGATGTAGCACGTATCCTTTTTGACTGTTGTGGATGTTAATTTCAGCTTCTCCAGCCTTGTTTGGGTGTAATAATGAAGGTGTGTTGCTCTCCCATAGACTTTAATGGCCCATCGCGCATAATCGATGCTCACTATCGAAAAACCTTATCGATAGCGGCCGACTATCGACTATCGATCGATCTCGATAGCCAACGCAATCGCTCAACACTAGTGACTACGCCATCCAATTCCGCACTTTGGCCTCGGAGCTGACCTGGAATGAGGCCGCCCTCCTCGCCACTTTCAAGAAAGGCCTCTCTAGCCGGGTCAAGGATGCCCTGGCCGCAAGGGAATCTTCCGGTTCCTTGTCTGAGTTGTTTCCACCTGGCCACGCGGATTGATTTTGCGTTTCTCTGAAAGAAAAGAAGAGCTCCGCCAGGAACGTGACTCTGCTCGAACTCGTCGCTTTCCGTGCTTGCGCTAGGATCGGGGCTGTACTACACCGCCCTGATCCCAGAGCATCTCCTGCAAGCACCGGGTAGCGTCGGAAACCTCTGCAACCCGGTGCTTTAACCCTTTGATTGTGGCGGTGCGTTACCGCAGCGCAATCAAAGGGTTTCCCCTGCTCTTTCGGGTGATCGGAACACCTGGTGACCCCACAGAGCCCGGGGAACGGCTGCACAGTTAGCTCTGGGGACCTAGAGTGGCCCCAGAGCTGTCTGTGTAACAAGCCAGTGACTAGGACGCACTGTGTGGTGTCTTAATCACTGCCTGTGTCAGACTGACACAGATTAGAATGTATTAGCATATATGAACATGCTAATACATTACTAAGTGTAAAAAAAAAAATAAAAAAAAAAAGTTAAACAGTTCTCCCTTCATGGGATTAAAAAAAAAAGTTAAAAAAAAAACACATAAAAAGTGTAAAAAAAGTGTACAAAATAAATAAAAAAATAAAAATAAATATTTAATAAAAAATAGTTGTGCACTAATTACACGCACAAAAAAACCTACACATATTAGGTATCCACACGACCGTTTAAAAACCTGTCGAATTAATCTAACAAGTTATTAAGTGTGAAATGTGAATGGTGTAAAAAAAAAATAATAATAAAAAAAAATAAAAAAAATACTGCAATTATTTATAAGTGAACTTAAACTATTCCCCCATAAAGTACAACTTATCTCGAATAAAAAGAGGCCTCATCCAACTGTGTCATTGAAAAAATTAAAAAGTTACAACTGTTGAAACACAAGGAGGCAAAAATTAAAAAAATGTTCTGGTCATTAACTACTTTTCAGGGGTTTGGCTTAAGGGGTTAAATAGGGAACTAAAGAAGGCAGAATAGAGGCCATAGGTGGAAAGAAACACAAGACCAGATAGGAACAGAGGGTTGTCCATCAAAAGGAGAAATCCATAAACTCAAAGAGTGCTGGAGGATTCCTGGCTAGGGCGTTGGCCAGGAATCAATCAAGCAACCAGCAAGGAGAACACAGTTCCCACTAGTAAATACAATTCCAAACATCATGTAAGAAACCAGGGCTTCCATCGCAACGGCCGCGGCCGGCGAGCAGAGCCCAAAGCTGAGGCTCTGTCAGGCATGATCATGACAGTACCCACCTCTAGGAGGGGGCAACCGGACCCTCAACAGACCCCCTTGGTTTAGTGTGATGGGCCTGACCAACTTTTCCCTTTTTAGGCTTGGGAGCACAATTTGCTAAAGGGGATTTGAAAACGGGGGAAATTTTGGTCTGGGTCGGCGGTTTTTTATTGATTTGTTTTGGGTTGAGCATTTTTAAGAGTCTTATGACTCCTAGCCCAGACTGTGCACAGTCGATTAACGGTGGATTCTATTTTTTGGTTTCACAACCTGTAGTGGCAGAGTCAATGAGAGGGGAATCCTCCTCATAGCAAAAGGGAGACAGTTTAAAGACGGAGCAGAACTCTGTGAATGGGTTTAGTCGAGAATACTACTTCGGAGAAAGAAAATTTTCAGGTTCCTTAATATACAAATGCATAGATTTGCTTCGGGCAGACAAGTTAAGCTTTTACCCCCGGAGTGAGGTCTATGGTACAATCATCAGGCTGATGGGGAAAGGCAAATATCAGCAGCATCTTTATCTAAGACGTCAGTTTACATTCTGAAATATCGTGAGTATTAATTACAGCACACCCCAAAGGGATCAACAGTCTTCAAATTGAGAACCACATGAGTCACCCCATTTGATCAGCTCAGTGGTTTTCCATCAAACACGGGATTATGGAGGCGGAGCCAGGGCAAGCCAAGAATAATATTCGCAGCGAGTTTCTCCATAAACAAAAAACAAAAGTTTTTCCGTATGCGAACTCCCAACATTCAAAGTGATTCAGCAGTACAAAAATTTGATTTTTCCCCCCGATTAGGGAGGTAAAATCTACCCCTGAAACCAAAAAAGGGAGCACTCAATGGAACTAGTTCCAAACCCAAGGCCTGGACAACAAACATACTAATAAAACTAGCAGCAGCGCCTGAGTCAATCATAGCTTGACAAGCAAAATTCTTAGAACTAGAGACCAAGGATACAGGCAAAAAAAAACGTATTACCAGTTAGGAAGTACCTGTATACCCGAATTACCTTCCTGGAAATTACTCAGGCGTTCAGCGTTTCCTTGAGGTGACTTGGGCCTAGTCAGACACTCTCTTAGAAAATGGTCAGGTTTTCCACAATAAATACACAAGGCATTCTCCAACCGATGTCTCCTCCTAGTGGCAGCAGAAGTAAAACCCAACACCATTGGTTCTTCTTTAGGAGAAGGTGATGAGGATAGAAGAGGAGAATTTTCAGAGAAGGTAGAAAGAGGTTTTACAGAAAAATCTGACTTGAACTGAACAGTCAACCCCCCCATGTTGTTCCCTGTGTCTCTCCCTTAGTCTTCTGTCAATAGTCACAGCTAGAGTCATAAATTCATTTAATGTCTTAGGGGTTGGGTGGTTGACCATAGCATCCTTTACCGCATCAGACAGTCCTTGTCTGAAGAGGGTTTTAAGGGGTTGGTCAGACCACCCGGTCATGGTACACCATTGGCGGAACTCAGAACAATAGTTTTCGGCCGACCGGCGGCCCTGCTGAACAGATAGCAGGTGAGTTTCTGCCCATGGCACACGATTGGGATTGTCATAGACATGGCCTAAAGCCTGAAAAAATCTTTCAATCGAACTCTATTCCGGGGCTTCAGGGGGCATAGCTAATGCCCAATCCTGAGGTGGGCCCTGGAGGAGAGACACCACAACCGCTACCTTTTCGGCTTCAGTGGGAAAAAATTGAAGTGGAAAAACAGGTGACAGGATTCCCTGAAAGTTTGGAACCTGTCAGGATTTCCATCAAAGCGATCCGGTAGAAACATCTTAGATTTGTAACGGACGCTAGGATTCACAAAAACAGGGGCAGGTACTGACACAGACGGGGTGGCAAGACCTGGTGCCGGGGTAGTTATGGCATCCAGACATTGCGACATTTGGTTAATAAGCCCCGCCATGCCCTGATACTGAGTTGTCAACTCGTCCAGGCAGTCGGTGACCGACAAGTCGGTACTCATATTAAACCGCCGGGGGAGTTGATTAGGGTAAGGGCCAGCTATAATGTCAGGGGCACACGAACAGACACCAACAGAGTGAGGCCCTGACACTGGTCTCAAAACCCCTGTCCCTGGGCCCTTTTTGGGGGTACCCGACTCCTTAATTGGTCGGCCCCAACCAGAAGACTAGGAGCTACATTGATTAAGTGCAGACACAAGAAACAGACAAACGAAGACAGAACACAGTAAAGAGAGGTCAGACTAAGGTCAATACCGGTCGGGCACAACAGTATCAAATCACTGAGAGAGAGAATAGTCAGGAGAACAGCAGGGTCATATACTGAAAAGGCAATTGCAATAAGGAAGGGCTAGCTACAAGCAAAAGGGCCTCTATAGCAGGCAAGATTGGAAGTAAATGAAACCTTTAAAATAGGGAACCAAAAAAGGCAGAATAGAGGCCATAGGTGGAAAGAAACACAAGACCGGATAGGAACAGAGGGCTGTCCATCAAAAGGAGAAATCCATAAACTCAAGGAGTGCTGGAGGATTCCTGGCCAGGTCTTTGGCCAGGAATCAATCAAGCAACCAGCGAGGAGAACACATTTCCCACTTGTGAATACAATTCCAAACATCATGTAAGAAACCAGGGCTTCCGTCGCAATGGCCGCGGCCGGCGAGCAGAGCCCAAAGCTGAGGCTCTGTCAGGTATGATCATGACAGGTATTAGTCATCATATGGTAGTGATTAGAGATGAGCGAATTTCTCAGCAATTCGATTCGTCAGATTCGGCAAATTTTTCACAAAAAAAGTTTTGTTTCGAAGTTATTCGCGGCAAAAAACAGCTGCAGAGAACCTGTATGGTGTTGTAGAACATTCTACGATGCTCAAATATGCATAGGGAGCGTGGTTTGGTATTGAAACAATTCTGTATTTTAGTATTTTAGTATGACACGCCGATTACAGGCGCCGCTCTTAGAACCGCTTCATACTTCACTTCTCTGGGCAGTTACGGGGGAAAACTGACTAAATAACTGAAGTGGGAACAGAGCATGACAAGGTAATGTCAGCGCCAGCTCGAAAGAACTGAGCTGTGTACCAAGATCCCATTATAGCGTGAATGAGCGCACTCCTTTTACACCATCATAAGATTATTCCACAGATTATTACAGAACCTGTGCTGTTAAAAGTGAACATGTAGAGCCCCCCTCCCCCTGAAAGAGTGGAGAGGATGTCAGCAGTAATTTTGACCTGACGTCACTGATCATTTTGCTCTTCCTTTGATCCGTCAGTGTCTGCTTTAAATCGGTCAACAATCCTTCAGAATTGCAAAAGCCAAAAACAGACAGGGGTTGATCAAAAAGAGAGATGAGGAGGAAATTGGATATTTGCATATCTTCTATGCTTTGTATCTACTCCTGCTTTTGGCTACCTAATCATCAGACAATCCTGATGCAAATAAAGGATCATGTTATACTGACTTTTCGGCTTCTCCGAAGGCACAGTTGGTTGTGTTTCTACATTTCATTCCTTCTGACAGATGACAAGAAAGGGGAAAAACCCAAAAATAGTGGCAAGTCATAGAGTTTTAGGGCATGGAAACAGCATTTGAAAAACCCCAGGGTGGTCAGTGAAGAGTGGTCAGTTGGCAGAGCATGATAGGGGCCCCAGAGTGGCAAAGACTATAGTGGAGGGGCGCGACATAGTAGGGCCACAGATGGCACAATGACACAGTTGGAGGTGGCCGAAGCATGATAGACCACAGAGGGCAAGTGACATATTGTGGGTGGCAGCAACATAAATAGGCCACAGAGTGGCACAATGAGATTGTGGAGGTGGCAGCAACATGGTAGGCAACAGAGTGGGACAATGACACAAGTGGAGTGGGAAAAGCACGTAACCCCAGAGTGGGGTGAAGATTGTGGAGTTGCGCAGGGGTTGGGAGACCACAGGTGGCAATGACAGATTGTGGAGTTGGCAGCAACATGAGTAGGCCACAGAGTGGCACAATGACAGATTGTGGAGGTGGAAGCAGCATGAGTAGACCACAGAGTGGCAAGTGACATATTGTGGAGGTGGCAGCAACATGAGTATCCCACAGAGTGGAAAAATGACACAGTGTGGAGGTGGCAGGAGTATGAGTAAACCACAGAGTGGCAAGTGACAGATTGTGGAGTTTGGCAGCAACATGAGTGGGCCACAGAGTGGCTCAATGACACAGTGTTAAAGTGGCAGCAGCATGAATAGACCACAGAGTGGCACAATGACACAGTGTGGAAGTGGCAGCAGCATGACTAGACCACAGAGTGGCAAGTGACATATTGTGGAGGTGGCAGCAACATGAGTAGGCCACAGAGTGGTGCAATGAAACAGTGTGGAGGTGGCAGCAGCATGAGTAAACCACAGAGTGGCAAGTGACAGATTGTGGAGTTGGCAGCAACATGAGTGGGCCACAGAATGGCACAATGACACAGTGTGGGGTGGTAGTAGCAAGATGAGGAGACCTGAGTGGTGAGGTGGCAGCAGCATCATAATGGCCAAGTGAAGAGTGGGGAGGTGAGTGGCAATACTAGTCCCTGGTAAAGTCGGTGGGTGGTAGAAATAGCAGCTGGCAGCAGGTGTGTGGCATCAGGCGGCATCAGCAGCTGGCAGCATCAGAATAGTAGTTGAGGCAGGTAGCCAGAAGAATCCAGACTCATTTCTCAAAGTTTGGGTTTTGCGGCATGGCTGATCTAATCTGATGCATCAGGCACAGGTGTGTGGAAATCCTGGCTGACCCCCGCCTTGTTCATCTTGACAAAGGTGAGTCTCTCCACATTTCCGGTGGACAAGCGAGTTCTCCTTGGGGTAACTATGACCCCCGCCGCACTGAACACCCGCTCTGATGCCACAATACTGGCCGGGAAGGACAGCTTCTCCAGTACAAACTCGGCAAGTTGTGGCCACAAATCCAGTTTGGCTGCCAGTAGTCCAGTGGATCTTCTTTGTGGGATGGCTGTCCAAGTAGGCCACCACCTGCTGGTTCAGGGTCTACTCCAGGTGCTGCTGCTGGTGAGTACCTTCCTCACTAGGTGGGTGAAGGAAGCTGCTCATCAACGACTCCAAACTCGGGTTGCTGCTGATGGAGTTGGTATTGCTCCTACCCCTCCACCCTCACACAGCTGTGGCAGTGGTACGTGAGTGATTTGGAACCCCCCTGGTCAGACATGCCAGGAGATGGACGATGGCGCAGATAGGCAGCGGCCAACTGTCTACCTAGGATTTCTCTATAGTACTTGAGTTTGTCCTCCCTCTCGGCAGGTGAAAAAGCTCCCATTTTGGACTGGTAGCGAGGGTCAAAGAGGGTAGAGAGCCAGAAGTCATCCCTCTGCCAGATGGTGACTATTCGGCTGTCACTAGCCAGGTAAATCAGCATGCACCGGGCCATCTGCGCAAGTGACTCTGAGGGACTCCCTGCCTCCATCTCCACTGTATACTGCCATGGTGTGCCTGGGTCATCTGCCTTGTCTTCCTCATCTCCCTCTACTTCCCCCAGCTCCTCCTCTCCTGTCACCTGGGTAGAAAGAGCACTCATTTCACCAGACATTGCTTTTGCTCCAACATCCTCTTCCTCCAGTTCAGCCCCCACTGGACCCCATAGTCGCCACATCTTCAGTCCCCTGACCAGACAGATTTTGCAGCATCTGTTCCAGGACATATAACAGTGGAATGACGTTGTTCATCCCGTAGTCCTGGCGACTGACAAATAACGTGGCCTCCTCAAAAGGCCTAGGCTGCCACTGGCTGACATCAAAATTAAACATGGGAGTACTCCTGTCCACTTGAATCATCAAGAAATCATCAATGGCCTTTCTCTGTTCATAGAGTCGATCCAACATATGGAGGCTGGAATTCCAACGGGTGGAAACATCGCGTATCAGCTGATGTCGGAGGAGGCCATTCTGCCGCTGCAGCTCAAGTAGGGTTTGCTTGGCATTGTAGGAATGGCTGAAATGCATGCAAAGTTTCCTTGCCATTTTTAGAACATCTTGCAGATGGGTGGAAGACTTGACGAACCGTTTGACAACCAGACTAAACACATGTGCCGTGCAGAGAGCATGGTTCAGCCCTCCTCGGCACAGCGCGGACACCATGTTCCTTCCATTGTCTGGCACCATGATTTCAATTTTCAGTTGTCACCAAAAAGCCACAAATTTCGTTTTGCATGAAGCAGAGCAGTTCCTCCCCTGCGTGACTTTGTTCGCCCAGGCAAACCAGGTGTAGAACTGCAGGGCACTGCCTGCACATTTGGTATGATGGAAGAGCACTAATACTTCTGGAGGCTGAGTTGGTGGAGGAGGAAGAGGCGGACTTTGCCGTAGTATCAGCAGTTTGACAACGTGGAGGTGAAAGCGGCGTCTCCAGTCAAAGTTGCTTGTCTGACTGGGCAGGAATCACATTCATCCAGTGGGTCAGAAAGGTCATGTACTGTCCCTGACTGTAGTTACAACTCCACACGTCCACGCTGCCATGCACTTTCGAAGACAGTGACAGGCTCAAGGACTGTCCCACCTTCTGTTCTACATATTTGTGCAGGGCTGGTACTGCCTTCTTCGAAAAGAAATGATGGTTTGGGACTCTCCACCTCAGCTCAGCACAAGCCATCAGTTCTTTGAACAGTACAGAGTCCATCCAGAATGTATGTGATGGATTTCAGGCGTGTATGGGGCAGAAATACACACTCTGGATTTGACTCAGAATACCCCACAGAGGATAAATTAACTCTTGGGCACAAAATAAAATACCCTACAGAATGAATGTGATGGATTTCAGGTGTGTATGGGGCAAAAATATACACCATTGATCTGACTCAGAATACCCCATAAACAGAGGATAAATGAACTCTTGGGCACAGATTGCAATATCACAAAATAAAAAATGCTGTTTCAGGAACAGATGTGTATATTACACATACAGTCAAAAAACAAAAGGTCAGCTCACCCCAAACATTATCCAGCTTATGTGGTGGAATCTGCCCGCATTCATCCAGGGTCCAGGGCATAATTGAAATAGTCCTCCAAAACTTGTTAAATGCAGCGATACCCACCAGAGAGGATGCAATAAAACTTGATACTTTATTTAAAGCATAGTAAAAAATGACACGCGTTCCCAAGTGCAAAAAGTAGCCTCAAACTATAAAAGTCGGCTTACGCGTTTCGGGTGAAACAACACCCTTAATCATAGCATGTATATTACACACACTAGTAAAGGTCTTTCACCCCCAGTAGTTCAAGAATCAGAAGTATTTTGCACTAGTGCAATCTAGTGTTGCTACAGCCAGATGCTTCTGCATAGAAGACAAAGTGAGAGGTGGCAGAACTTAAGATGGCTGCTGTTTTTATATTGCTGTGATGTCACAGAACCTGGCTGGTTGCTGATTGGCTTCATGTCTGCACATGTCATTGAGGGTGTTCCTTTCTTCCTATCATAGTTCTCTGCCCCATGTCACGCCATGTGCTCCTGGCCATTTTAGCTTCATTACCGCAAATTGCCATGAACTTCGACTTCGTTCAGAATCGAATTTTCCCTGAAATGCTAAACAAATTTCACTTTGTGAGAATCGATTAGCTATCTCTAACTGTGATGTGAACTAAAATTCTGAAACATCCAAAAGTGACCCCATTTTAGAAAGTACACCCCTTAAGGCACATTTTAAGGGGTGTAATAAAAAGTTAGATCTGACAGGTGTTTCATAAAAAGAATTCACAGACATTCTGCATTAAAAAGGTGAAAATTACAAACTGATGTTTTTGCTAAATGCACAATAACAGTGGCACGGCTTACACAGAATGGAAAAATTTTATTTCTAATTTTTCTGCCATTGTAGGGACACTCCACATGTCACCCTAGAATTATTACAAAGCAAGTGCTGTTCCATTGCACATGCTGTGATGTGAACTAAGCTTATGTAACACCCAAAAGTGACCCCATTTTAGAAAGTACACCCCTTAACGAACATTTTAAGGAGTGTAATTAAAATTATTGACCTGACAGGTGTTTCATAAAACAGACATTCCCAGACATTATTGTACATTACAAAGGTGAAAATTACAAACTGACATTTTCCGGATATGCCATGTTACCAAAAAATAAAATCTATGAAAGTTTTGGTGCTTCAGGGAACGGTGCAAATAAAAAAAAGTATAAAAGAATGCCACAAATAGTACTCCATAGACGTGTGGTACAGTTTGAAGCAATCTTTCATGCAGAGACCGGACTTATCAGGGCAGGTTCACCCTTTTTACCAGTGGAGTTGATTTAATTGGGGAAATGCTGCCTGGGTACAATACGAGGGACATCAGAACCAGAAGTGTTGGGGCCCTCACTCTGGTTCCCAAAAACAAGCACCTTTATTACCTTCTTTTGGAAGGTAAGAAACGTCCCCGCCTGACCTGTACAACGGAAGAGAATAAAAGCGTTGTACATCGCCATTTGCACAATGTGGACGGCCTGCTTTTTGTACCACACTTTGGTCTTCCATGTGGCACTGAACATTTTCAGCACCTGGTAGGACAGGTCTACCTCTCCCATGTACTGATTGTAATCTATAATACAGTCGGGTTTGTGGGCGACTGCACTGCTACCTCGTACATGGACAGGGGTAGTGCTGGTGCTATGAAATGTGGTCAATACAAGTACGTCCCTCTTGTCCTTGTATTTGAACAGCAGCATTAACATTATAAACAGGCTGCTGTATATTTATTTCACTTTCTTCTGCAGGACTTAATCTAAAAAAGGTGAAAAAGGGTGTTCCTCTTATGTGTCATACATGGGTCTAATCTAAAAATGTTGTAGGTCACCACCCTTCCGTTTTGGGAGTGATGAGTAAGTTGGTTTGCTTTTAAATTCACTTATATGTTAAAGACTCACTATGTTGTGAACAAAGACAAGCTTTGTCCGAAACACATAAGCGTGTTTAATCCAGTATATATTTATTCTTTTTAACTATGGAGAAATAAGAAAACTTTTTGGTTTAACGGATGTACCTTATACATTGTGGATGCTTTGGGCACTAAGTCTGAAGTCGCCCCCATTAGAAATATTTACACTCCCCAATATCAAATGTAGTAATTATTTTTTATACAGCAACCCAATTTATGATGAATAATACGTTTCTGTGGCACAACTCATAAATGTAAATGCTGCTGGTAAAATTTACCCACAGCATTACCATCTAGTGCACATCCAGAATCTGTAATATTCAATCTACAAACCTAGATTAGCTCTACCTCAGAAAATAATAAAATATAGTTACTAAATGCTACCATCATGAATGAATAACATGAACATAACATAACTGAATATTACCTCCATACCTCTATACATTTACAAAATAATACCACAATACTGCTACTGGACACTATCACCCATACTTGCCAACTTTTGAAAGTGGCCATCAGGGAGATTTGAAGCTGACCCAGGAAATTGCAGTACCATGCCCTCTTTGTGTCAAGCCACATCTCTTTCACAAAAGGTCACGCCCACTACACCTCACTGTGTAATGACTCTAGAAGAAAGCAAATTTAGGATTTTGCTGTCACTAATTTTTCTTAGATGTTGGATAGCCTATTCAGCCTTCACAAAAGCTGGGAGATACCGCTAAACTGTGTCTGCACTTAACCCATTACACTACTACCAATATTTCCACCAGACAGTGATTATATAGTGGTAGGTACCAGTGTACACAGGCTCTCTGCAGACTGTAAATCACCTCCATACCTGGACCATATATTTGTAGGTACCAGTGTGCACAGGTACCACCATGCATTGACCTTATTGTGGTAGATACCACTATACACAGGAGCACTGAAACTGTATATTAACGCCATACAGTGACCATACAGTGGTACTGTATATAGCGGTGTACACAAGCTTGACAGATGTTTGAGTGACTACAGCGCAGTTACATCTAGAGACTCACCTAAGACATCTTCTATGACTGGAATTTTTCTCTTTCCCTTTCCTTCTCCATCCTGTCCAGATCACCATGATGATTTCTCGTACCTGCAAAATTTACAACACAAACATCTTAGAATTCAATTTTTTTCAGCACTTCCATACCTGTGACCACCTCTATACAAACTTCACATTGAGTGATAGGAGAGGAGGTTATGGGGTGATAGGTGCAGGTGGAAAGGTTATGTGGTTGTAGGCAGAGTGAAGTGATAGGTGGAGGTGAGGGGTTGGG